>JAHDVF020000610.1:557779-767713 GCA_022606425.2 Lepidostoma basale | reverse complement strand
AAATAAACCCAATATATATTCAAAAAATACAATGAATTATAAACTTGAATACATATTACTAATGCAATTGAAAAACAATTTTTTGAATATTTTATATGAAATTTAATGATCAAATAAACAATATTATATCACATTTGCAGAAAACATTCATTATATTAAAGAAACAAAACTCTTCATTTTGTTGTCCATGAAATTCACATCAGAGCCAATAAAGTAAGTTTCTACGATCGTGATTTCGGCACTGCGAGTCCGCTGGCGTGGAATAGTAATATAGATGATAATACTACATAAGCCTCCCTTCCCGACTTCCACAACTGTATCCCTCGCCGCTCTGCGCCATTGACCTCCTGCCACGCGTTTAATGTCATCAGACCATCTTGCTTGTGATCTGCCAGAATTTGTGTAGCTGTTTCTCTTTCGCCACTCCAGGCCAGAAGATCTTATAACCCGTTGTCCTTGCTTTATGACCGATCCCATTCCATTTAAACATTAGTCGCTGCATCGGCAACTTTGGTCCGATCTTTCATTCATCAATGTTGGGCCCTGGAATTAAAAAAAAAAAAAAATTGAATTGCCATAAGGCGGACACTATAAAAGGCAGTTCATGCTATATGCATAATAATAATAATAATAATTAGGCTAATTTGTCAAATTAACTAACTAACTAACTAACCATCACGCCGTCTCCCCGAAAGGGTAAGCAGAAATAATGGACTGTCACACTTTTACTGATGCGGCACTCCATCCTTCTCTTTTCGCCCCATGGGAGACGCGGTGTGATGGGTTGCGAACCTCATCGCCACCAATATCTCCCGCGCACACTTCGATCCAACACCCACAAAATAAATCTAAAACAAATAATATAAAATACAATGATATAAAATAAAATAACAAAATAAAAATAATTTAACACAAAATGTTCTTTTTAGACGGTGCACATATTGTCTATTTAATTTATAATATGTTCCACGTATCCACTGTTTTTTAATTTAGCACATAATGTAATAACACATAATGTTTTTTTTAATGTTGCACATGTTGACATGGACGATCCGGACTTTTGTGTTTATTTAATTTATGTTACACCTGTCAAAATTCTTTATAAAAACGATAAAACTAATAAAACCTTTTAATCTGATTAATTTTAATTAAATTAATCAGATTTTAAAGGTTGGTCATGTTAGAAGTCGGAGGAATCGACATGCGTGTATGACTCGTATGAATGTGGAGGAAGCTAGAGAGGTTTGCCAGGATAGAGTAGTGTTATGGTCCATTCTCTCTGCCTACCCCTGTGGGGAAACGGCGTGATGGTTTGTTTGTTTGTTTAATTTGTATAATCGCCGTTTTCGTGAATAGCTCACCTCAAGGGCGCTTTGACAATGTTTTTAGTCATGAAAGGTGCATGTGACAACAGCGAAATCACGATCGTAGAAACTTACTTTATTGGCTCTGATGTGATTTTCATGGACAACAAAATCAAGAGTTTTGTTTCTCTAAACATATGAATGTTTTGTGCAAATGTGATATTGTGTAATGTAAAAATGAGCCGGTTCTCATTCGCCACTCCAGGGTACATCTAATTCACTGATCATCCGTTGTTTGATTGATCTAATTCCATTTTAACGAAGTTATTTTGCACGCTGCATCGGTAATTTTCGTCCCATCTCTGATCCGTTACTTTATTTTCCTAGAAATAAACGGAAAAAGTCATAAGAATTGTGTCATTCATTCATATTGTAATTCATATTGTATATCATTAGAACTTTCTTACCGTTGCTGTGGTAATGTAACAATTTCCCTGACCAAAGTATGCGTATAAAGAAAACGGCAAAATAGAAGAAACTGAAAATATATTTATGAATTAGAAATATAAATATTAAACAACTTACGGAAGCAAGTTTCTTCATATTCTTGTAGAGCTTCGACGTCCAATATTTTATATTTTCGCTATCATCCTTTGAAATAACCTGAAAGCAATTTAATTATCATTGAATATTTTTAATCCCAGAATCTTCATAACCTAAAATTACATAGATAATATACTTACAAAATATTACGACGTATTGACAGTTCAGAGACCACGTGACCAATCGAACGGCTAGAATTCTAGAAAACGAATATCATTAAGTAATCACCGTCGAACGTAAGAGAAACGAATAAGTTTCAGCCACACGAAAAAATAAAATTTCGTTCATAACCTCAAAATGACGCGTAAAAATTATACTCGCCAAAATTAAGAAGTATAATTACCTGTCTGCATTAATGTACATCAAAATAACGCCAATAAAATAGACTGTACCAATTAAACAACCAATTATTTTAGTACGTAATAAGTAAAACGTATTAAGTATTATACATCCCAAAGTAAAACGCAATATATTGGACTGTCAGAAAGAAAAACACATTGTTGCCACTACACAAAATTACATGGAGACTGAATTCTCTCCAGACCGTGTCAAACGAATATAGACTCAAAAGATTGATACTCAGGTGATACGAACATTAAGGTCTATATTCGTTTGCACTACGAAAAATTTCAATTAATTGACTAATTTATAAAGTTAATTAGAGCTCGATTAATAACAAAAATATGCCTATGACGACCGCTGAATTCCACTTAACCCATTCCCCAAGATTCAGAAGGATCTGTTGAGGAATCACCGAGAAAGAAGGAGACACACACAACCCAGATTGCGTTTTATTTATATGTAGATGTAGATGAAATTCCCTACAAGATGACATAAATTAAATTTTGATTCATGCTTGATATTTAGATAAAGTTAGCGGTAAACTGAATTGACCACATGGGAGCGAGCGTTTTGTTTTGAACACGGTACGTTAAATAAAGTCATAGAAGGTGACCCGCCGCTTACCCGAAACTGTTATAGGACGCAGCGGTGTCCCTTCGTCAACTTCGCTCAAACAATCCCTAGGCCCGCCCCCCATTACGCAGGACTTACATTAGCTAGAGAATGCACCATTCCAGAAGAAAAAAAGCAAAAGGGTATCTAGGCCACATTTAATCCAGTTTAATTTCAATCCACTTCTATGTCCCAATCTAACAAAACAAAGCAAAATATGGTACATGTTTTTATTGCCTATTATAAAATTGTGACAGAGTGTGAGATGGGAGAGAAAACTTGGAATGATAAAAAGAATCCTAAGTATGGTAAACAGAGAAAACAGTCATGGAAACTAAGGACAGGAACACAGGGAAACTAACATTTTATTGTGCATAATTTAAAAAGAAAATTGATCCAAGAAGAAAGAACTGGGGCTCGCAAGGTGCCCCCTCTCCTCCGGCGAGGAAACCGACACCCCCTCAAACGAGCGGATGTACGACACAAGACGGCGACTTCCGGCAAGATAGTCGGCCGAGAAACCCACCAGTGTGATCCAAGAACAGCATCCAAGGAAGGAACAGCCAAATTCTTCTTACTCTCGGTGCTATATCCCAGTGTGGGACTTGGCATCCTCCACTAGCTTCTGTCCCTGGCCATCCCTCACCATTCTCCAGATCTTTCTAATTTCTCAATACTTACAGAATTTCACCACGGCTTCCTGGTTAATCAGTACATTTAGCTCAAGTTTTCGTTTGATTCTGTAAGTCCCATCCTCTAGCCAGTGGCGGTACTCCCATAGAAACCCAGAAGCCCGGCTTGCCTAAGAAATTTTGAATCCAAACCCCCAAAGCTAAGAAATTATGCCCCCGCATAAACCAACAACCCACCAAATCACCTTCCCACAATGTTCCAATCAGACGTAAGAGGAAAAGCCACAAGAGCTGAACCTCTGTAAGCCAGAAGAGCTTTGATTCAAAATTTCTTACGCAAGCCGGGCTTCTGGGCTTCTATGGAAGTACTGCCACTGCCTCCAGCGTAGGTCCAAAAATTTGATAAGGAACTGCTCAATGAAATATGAAAATGGATTGAACTTATAGAAATAAAACACTTCGAATTTAACCACGGTACAGTTATTATAATCGAGCTAGTTTCTACTAGTTTCGTTTGTAAAAGGAGAGTAGGTATTTAACGCCTGTGTTCTACCAATGGTGTTCTTCTACCGACCCTTATGTATGGAAGCGAAGTATGGAACTGGCAAAAGAAGGATGAAAGTAGAATAAATGCAGTAAAAATGAGATCTTTTAGACGAATGTGTGGATAATCTGTGTATGATAGAGTGTCGAATGAAAATATAAGAAGTGAAAGCGATGCGAATGATGGTGTTATGAACAAAATAATGAAAGGATCATTAAGATGGTTTGGACACAAGGAAAAAATTAACGATGAAAGAATGGTTAAAAAAAAGTATATGTTAACGATGTTAGTGGAACCAGAAATAGAAGAAGACCGAGGAAAACGTGGCACGATCAAATAAATCAAATATTGAAGGGCGGCCAAGTGAGGAGTCAGAGAAATCGACGCGTGCATGACACGATGTATGAATGTTGAAAAGTGAGAGAAATATGTCAGGAAAGAAAAGTGTGGCAGTTCATTCTTTCTGCCTACCCTTTCGGGGAAACGGCTTGATGGTTAGTTAGTTAGTTAGTTACAGTTATTATAATCGATGCCAACTAGTTTCGCTTGTAAAAGGAGAGTATTTAACGCCTGTGTTCTGCCAATGTTTACTTCTAGTATTGAGACAGTCACAATGTCACAAAAAAGAGCCAAACAAATTCTGCTTACCCCTTCGTAGAAACGGCGTACTGGTTGGTTAGTTAAGTAAGCAATTAATCAAATCTAAATTACTTCCAACCCAAAGTAGTGTTTTAAGAGTGATAAAAATGATAAACATTACGATCGGCAGTTAAGGGTTAAAATATGTGCTTTAACCCATGAACTGCCTAAGTAGCCAGGAATGGGGGGCATAAATGACCCGTCCCTTGTTTACGGCATAACTCAAGTCACGGGCGGGGTCAAATTAACCCTCTAATGCGGACGATAATCTTGGGGGCGGAAAACGAAACTACAGCAGCCGGCTGCGCGAAAGAGTGTGAGGTCGATTTATTTTTAAATCGACATTTTACGGGTATTTTTAACCCGTTGAATTGCTTCTAAATAGACCATTCGTAGATAGCACACAGTATCTTGGCGAAATAAAAACCGTCAAATGGTGAAATTACTTGTGAATGGTATTGTCTGAAGTTTCTAACTAACTAACTAAATAATAATTAAATAAAACGATGTTTTTAACTGTTTTCTAACTAACTAACTAACCATCACGTCGTCTCCCCAAAAGGGTCTTCTTCTTCTACTTTTTGTCCTGTCACACCTCCGCGGTGCATAGGGCCTCAAGGAACCTTCTCCACCCGACTCAATCGCATGCTTGATGCCTAACATCATCCCAAGTGAGACCTGTTGTTTTAACCTCGTCCTACAGGGCTCTTCTCCAGGTAGCTTTAGGTCTGCCTCGCTTCCTCTTTCCACCCATAGGGGACAAGTCTAGTGCGTTCTGAGCGATGCAGGCTGGGATCCACTGCCATTTGCGTCTAGGGTAGGCATAAATAATGGACTGCCACAATTTAACCGATGCGGCATTCCATCCTTCCCTTTACCCCCCGCGAGAGACACGGTGTGATGGATTGCGAACCTCATCGCCACCAAGAAGCGTCTCCCACGCACACTTCGATCGTGCAACGTCCACAAAATAAATCTAAAACTGACTAACAATCACGCCGTCTCCCCGAAGGGATAGACAGAAAGAATGGACTGCTACACTTTTCTTTCCTGACATATTTTTCTCGCTTCCTCAACATTCATACATTGTGAATCTGACTCCTCACGTGGCCGACACTCAATATTTGATTTACTTGATCGTGCCACGTTTTTCTCGGTCTTCTTCGATTTCTAGTTCCATTTACATCGTTAACACATATTGTTTTACCATTCTTTCTTTCCATGTGTCCAAACCATCTTAATGATCCTTTCATTATTTTGTTCATTACTCCACCATTCGCACCGCATTCACTTCTTATATTCTTCCTCAACATTCGTACATTGTGTCATGCACGAGCGTCGATTTCTCTGACTCCTCACGTGGCCGACATTCAATATTTGATTTATTTGATCAAGACACGTTTTCCTCGGTCTTCCTCTATTTCTAGTTCCATTTAGATCGTCAACATATAATTTTTACCATTCTATCTTCATTCATTCTTTCCATGTGTCTAAACCATCTTAATGATCCTTTCATTATTTTGTTCCTAACACCATCATTCTTATATTTTCATTCGACACTATCATACACAGAGTTTCCACACATTCGTCTCAGAGATCTTATTTCTACTGCATTTATTCTACTTTCATCCTTCTTTCGCCAGTTACATGTATTAAGATAATGATCCATTCATTATTTTGTTCATAACACCGTAATTCGCACCGCATTCACTTAATATACGAGTATTTTCATTCGATTATATATTTGGTTGAATGTGTTTTGGTCGCGTGGTGCTCCCATAAAATTAGAGATTTAAATCTAAAACAAATAATATGAAGTACAATGATATAGAACAACATTACTATAAAATAATTATACATGTTATAATTACAGACGGACTCCTGCCGGGATATTTCTGATGAAACATAAGATCCTGCTGAAGGATATGTTGTGGGTGTAGTGTATTGACATGCCACGTCCTGCGGAATGGCTATGTACACAAAGTTAAGCTTTTAGGTACAGCGGTGTATCGCAAAAGGAAGCAACTCCCTAAGAAGCAAACCGCATCGCCTAACTTCAGGGAGGGTGAATATTAAAGTGACTTGTTTCCCTTTGCTTTGTTAAGATTAACAAAAACAGGGTTACACATCCTTAAGAAAAATTCCCTAAATATATTTTTTATAAGATATTCCTTTTTCAGATGATTGCATAGCATAAGTAAATATATTTTTATTATAAAATGGGAACATATTAACTAACCATCACGTCGTCTCCCCTAAGGGGTAGGCAAAAAGATAGCGACAGCACAGATTGTTTTACCTACCGGCCACTAGAACCGATCTGCCTCTGGTGACACCGGTGGGAAGAGCAATTAGTCTGCTGAACGCGGTCTCCTCGGAGATCGACGTCTTTAATATTAGTGAAAGTACGTTCAGGAGACAAATACTCTTGACTTTTGAAAGTATCTTGTCTTCCTAATGTCGAACCATCTCTAATGCGTTCCTAGTATTATGTCGTATTTTGCTGTTTGTAATGTCTTTTGAGTTAATAAACTGATTTGATTTGATTTGAAAAAGAATGGACTGCCACACCGTTCTTTCCTTATATAATTCTCTCGACTCCTCAATATTCATAGATCACTACTATATCCACTTTTCACATTATTTTAACAAAAACCGGTTTCGCCAGGCTTGCTGACATCGGCAGACTGGTGACACTGTTATAAACTGACTTATTTATATACATACAGATCAGGGGTGGTGGATTCTGTACAAAATTAGTATTAAATTTATTTAATTTCATAAGTAGGTACACTAATTTTTAAAATATTTAATAAAAATAAGTTCGCTGTAGTCAATTTAAATTTCATTGTATTAAAAATAGAATGCTCTTTAATAACTTTAATATGAATATTGAAATTCGGTAAATTTTACATTCTTTTTATATTATTTTTGTACAGAATCATTTTTACCACCCCTGACCTGTATGTATATAAAGGAGTCAGTTTATAACAGTGTCACCAGGCTATCGATGCCTGCGAACCTGGCGAAAAGAGTAGCTGGTTAGTTAGTTATATCAATTTAAAAAATCTAAAAATCTAATCAGATTTTTGAAAAGAAGAAGAAGAATGCAGTAACCTAAGTTTGTAACACCTGATGATTGCAACATAGGCTGACGAAACATCTGTAGCGAAAAATAAAAATACGAATGTGATACATAAAACAAAGTTTTTTAAATTTAACAGTTTATAAAATAATACACTTCTGTCATACAACAATAATCAGAAGAAAATTCAAATAAGATTCAGAATCTGAACAAAATTCAAAGAAGTATTTTCCTCTCGCTCGCTTGTATTCAAATATTCTCGTACTCTTTCTGGATTACAACTGGGTTTTGCTTATTTATTCTATGATACATTTGCCACGTACTAATGGCGACATATAAACATGTTAGTGAAACTCGTAAAATTTAGATTTTATTACTGCAAAAGATAGATCTTCCGTGTTTCTGGCCCCCGAATAGTGACGTCCGGGTTTTTTTTTCCGCCGGGAAAGCGAAAAAAAATCACCTGACTCAGTCCGTGTTTCAAGTCATAAAACCAATTTACCTGGTAAACCAGAAGGGTAAAACGCAGGGGCGTCCCAAGGAAAGTTCACAGTTTTCCGCTTTATGAAAACAGAAGCAAAATAAATAGCATTCTTAAGTATGGAAGTGAAGCTCGGAGTTGGCAAAAAAATACGAGTAAAAGAGAGACTGAAATATGCGGGAATCGATACTTGATAAATTCCAAACATCGGCGGCCAAAAATAATTATGATTATCTCAATTGAGAAAACAAAAACCATGGTAATCTTAACCGTCGCGTTGCCATGTGGTCAATTGAGTTTCCACTGCCAATTTAAAGTTGGTTTTCTTAAAACCTATGGACCCTTATATTATAAAAAAAAATTGTAATCTTCCATTGAAGTGTTCTCAATATTTCGTAATAAAAAAAGCAAAAAATTACTTCCTTCATCCCAAAAAAAAAAAAATTTAAGACTGCCCTCACCTTCATTCGTGTTAAGGTAGAATTTGTTTTGCTAATATTTACAACTTTATCAAAAGTGACAAATACTTACTCGCTGTTTTAAACGTATTATAAATTATATTTTTGGCTTTTTCTCATACGTAATAATACCGATTGTGGACGGAAACGCAGCACGCAACTTAATAATATCAGAACTGTGAAAATATTAACACTTTACCAAAAGTGACAAATATTAATACGTACTCGTTGTCTTGAACGTAGTATATATTTTGCCTAGGTGCCTTTATCATACGTAAAATTATAGCGCCACGGCGAGGCGGGGCGAGACAAGTTCATACTTGGTGTCAGTTGTTCATATGCTGTCTCGTCATCTATATCAGAAATCGCATGGTTCCAGAAAAAAAAAATAATGATATGTTTTTTAAATAATCCATGTATGTTATAGATATCGATCTATTCCTAATGAAATTCCCTACAAGATGACATAAATTAAATTTTGATTCATCGAGTCATATGCTTGATATTTAGATAAAGTTAGCGGTAAACTGAATTTACCACATGGGAGCGAGCGTTTTGTTTTGAACACGGTACGTTAAGGGTTAAGGAGATCATATGGAAGAACATGTAAATGAGAACTGACAGTGAGGTCAGAATATACAAAACCTGTGTAAGGCCTATACTTACATATAGCTTTGAGACCAGAGCGGATACCACAAGAACAAAGGCTTAAGTACGGGTGGCAGAGATGCGGACGCTGAGGATTATAGCAGGAAAGACTCTTCGAGATAGGGTGAGGAACACGGCTATCCGCGAAATCTGCAAGATGGAAGATGTCGTGAGATGGGGCAGACAACGCAGAAGATACTGGAATGCATACGTGCAGAGGATGGAGAAAGAAGAAGAAGAAGAGAATATAGAATACCGAACGACGAAGTAAGTAAAAAAATGTAAGGCAGATGATCGCATCATAGGTTAAATTAAAAAAGGATCCCTGACAAGATCTAGACATGAGGAACGAATGGACGAGAGACGAATAATTAAATTGTTGTATATCAACAGGGTGAGTGGAAAGAGAGGTAGTGGAAGACCAAAATAACATGGCAAGACTAAATTAATCAAATACTAAAAGGCGACCACATTCGTAGTCGGAAAAATCGACGAGCGTGCATATGTATGAATGTTGAGGAATCTCGAGAGCTTACTGATACTTATTTTTGCACCTGCATCCAACCTTTCACCTTCAGTGAATGGGGTATGGAGTTGTGGACATTCTCAGACCCTTTGAGTTTGAGAAGTAAAACCACTAAACAATCGTGTTTACTATTATAAATTAGTAATGAAGTTTTACAAAACTATCTCAACTATCAATAAATAAAATTACAACTTTTCACGAGCCGCCCGTGGGGGAACGTTCGTTTTCTAAACGTCTGGTCCAGGCCATGTCTATTGGCAAAGGAAAAATTCGGAATTCGTAGACAGATAAGACAAAAAAAAGTAATGAGAGATAGCTTTGGAAGAACGTTGAGAGAAATCTATAGGAATTATACTCGGTAGTAAAATGAAGATCAAAGACTTAAAATTGCGTTCAAAAATTGATATTTAAGTATTGTGAAAATGTTATTTTAAAGAAATAATAATATGCTAACTTTTAAAGCGCCGTTTTTGTGATGTAATCATCTCAAGTGCGCATTAAGACGTGTTTTAAATCTAAATGTGATCGCTGCATCTGAAAGCCGTGCCACACTGTTTTAAACAAGCTCTCCACATCGGTCTCCACCGGCGGTTTAAAACTGTGTGGACACATGTATGAAACCAAAATTTGTGGACGGACGCGCATAGTATGCGTGTGGATCCACAGTTGTAAACACGCATTCCACAGTTGGCGCTCCACATTCCACCAGTCAAGGTCAGTTGCATAGCGGCATCGGTGGAGTGCGGACGTATGAACGAAAATGGTGTCTACGCGAGAAAAAGAAGTGATCAGTGAATTTATTGAACTGTATAGGGACATGCCCTGTCTTTGGGACCTAGTCGACAACACACTGAGGTGGGAGCCTTGTTTTAAATAGTGTGGACGCCACACCAACCGTGGGCTCCACATCGCTCCACAAAGGTGACCCATGTGGAGAGCTTGTTTAAAACAGTATGTGGACGCTACACCAACCGTGGGCTCCACAGCTCTCCACCAAGGTCACCCCTGTGGAAAGCTTGTTTTAAACAGTGTGGCACGGCCTTGATTGATATTCGCGATCGGTTAGAAAGTATAATAGAACAAAATATGCTAGTTTTAAATTGGAAATGAAATACGAAAAATATGGGTTTTCAGCTTAGATCTGAAATCTGTCGGATCATTTATGCATCTTAGGTATGAAGGGAGATTATTCCAAGCTGATGGGCCGGCTACCGCAAAGGCTCGATCCCCGAAATTTGTACTAGGGCAACGCTTCGGCTCAACCAATCTTCCTAATGCAGAGGAGTTCGCCGAGCGAAAGGTTACAATGAATTTCAAGAATTAAAAAATCACCATTGCTTAAACAGGGTGCGGAAGCAAAACTTCCTTTTTTTAAATGCGCGCCATTCAGTCGGTTGATGTCGTAGCGGAGCGCTAGTGATCTGGTTCGAGAAGCGAAATTATAAAGTTTTGTCCCGACACAGTGTAGTCGGCATCATGCGTTGGAACAGTGAGGAGCGTGCGTTTGCCATTGAGGCCTACTTTTCGAGCGGATGTTTTAGAGTGCGGCAGCATAATTTCCTTTTTTCAAAACTAAATAAAACCCATTGTATGAATACGAAAATTGTTACTTGTTTTTTTATAATATAGGCAGATACTTAGTTTTGTTATACTTAGTTTTTGAAGATCAAATCAGATCAGATCAGAGGTGAAGTTCCCCATTCTCTGAGTAAACCGATTTCTGGCGTTTGTCATGACTCTTGCCAGCATATCAGGCGTTATCTTGGCAATTTATTCCTGGATGTTGGTCTTCAAATCTTTTAGGGTCCCTGGACGGTTCACATAAACACGGGATTTATGTCACGGGATGGCTGTTTTGAGGGAACACTTCCTAGAGCGCCTCATCTCAATTAGGGGCGATTTGGAGTGGCCGGCCCGCTCTCCCGATTTGTCCCCTTGTGATTTTTTTCTACGGGGTTTGTTTGGGGGTTCCTGTATTTGTCTGAGACCTGGTGTTGCAGCGAGAATTTATAGGCACAGGAGCAAGCAAGAGATCTGTTCAATGTGACCCAGTAGTCTAACCCATCGCCTAGCATGGATTGGGTACGTAAGCCTTGCCGGATAGACCAGAGTAATCAAGGCCCTGTACGCGTCAAGACCGACCGGAGTAAGACCTTTAGGAAGGCCTAGTTAGCGCCTAATGGATAATGTTCTGGCTGATCAGGTTAGCTTGGGCGAATCGGACTGCTGGGAACAAAATGCACAGGATCGAGGAGCTTGAAAGAAAATCATCAAGGAGGCTAAAACTCTTCAAGAGTTGTGTGACCATAGCAAGAAGATGAAATAAGAATTAAAATATTTTAAAAACATGTACCCTGTTTCAGTTTTATATGAAATTTATATGGTTTCGAATAATTGGGTATACTTAATATTTCTTATACTGGATAAGAAAGTAAATGAACAAAAAATTTACAAAGCGTTAAAAAAGTAATTAGACACAATGAAATGAACGGCGTTATTTACGATCTTGCAAAGTTACCTGACACATCCTGAGGAGTTCTTGTACCTTCAAAGGAAAGGGACGAGAGAAACGGGAGAGGGAAGGTGAACGGAAGGCTAGGCGAAGAATAGAGGAAGAATACGCCAGGGGTCGTGAACGGTAAACGAGTATTTATTTTCGCAAAATATGTTAAAATAGGCATTGCCACTTAATAATTTTATTTAAGAATATAAATATAAAACAAAAAAATTAATGCAATTTCCCTTAATCGATGGTTATCAAAGTGTTCTCCGCGGAGCCCTGGTGCCCCACAGGGCCTCTGTGAGGGAAAACTTCATACGTGACAACTTCATACTTCCCAATAAACCGGTATTTCTTAACCTTTTAAGTAATGTAGTAACCCTTAGAATCTGAAAATAGGCACCCCATTGAAAAATGTGTTTAGTTTAGAAAAATTATTTCATTCTTTTTTTTTTTAACTTTATTATATAATAGTTTTGGCATATTTGCATTTTTTTGCGAAAAACCAATAACCCTAATTTTTGTATGAGCTTCAATACCCTAATAACGCGGTCCCGACTTTCACGTTATTGTGGGGACAGTAAGTACATTTGGTCTTGAAACTGCCACTCTGACAAAGCACAGTGCAGAGAGACTAAGAGTCATGCAGCGAGCGATGGAGAGAGCCATGCTAGGCCTGTCCCTTAGAGATAGACCACAATTGAGGTTGAGGGATGACCTGGAACGATACGCTGGGATGCTATAGATGCAAACTGCGCAGGAGAGATCGACATGGAGGAGGCCAAGCTGAGGAGACCTTCAAGCTGAAGAAGAAGAAGAAGTGGGGAGTACTGCAGTTTTCAAATATATTATTTTTTCAAATAATTAATATTGTTAGGGGCTTCTCCCGTACCCCCAAAAATACCTTCCCGCACACCAGGGGTGCTCACTAAAATACATTTAAATTGAATGATATTAAATCAATAACGAACATGAAACCAGGAATTAATTTAACATTTGTATTAATTATTTTAATTCGTGAACCAATAGCAATGTTTCCCTGGAAACAGGGATCAAAAAGCAGAACCTTAGTATTAAATTCCATGGAAAAGGATGAGCGGCCATTAGCGACGGCCAGAATTGGCGGGAAACGTAGTTCCAGCGTTCTTAATTCAAACGCACCAATGGAAATAATTATCAGAATGGGCTGGCGATTAATTGGAAGAGATAACGGACGCAGAATCGAATCGTTAAAATGTATTAATAATATAAATATTGTACGAGAGCGGGGCTTATTGTCAGCGTGGAAATTGGGGTAGACATTTTGAAATAAGAACAAAGAAAATCAGTTACACTTAATCCGTGATTTTCCCAACATTCCAAGAATCTTACTTAAGTAATGTTTATTACAAAATGGAAAAACAAATACAATTTCCGGTATTTTCAAAAGTTTTTTTTTTGTTTTCTTTACAAATCAAAACATTGTTGTTTTCTACTTTTATGAAGCTATTCATCTCGACAACTTTCATGTTTCATGACAGGATGTCTGAAGAATCTCTACTATACATTACATCCTGATATCATCATTTGAAATTCTATCATATATCGCTTTACAAACGATATATGATAGAATAAAGGAACATCTTAGTAATTTCATCTCTACCGCATTTATTCTGCTCTCATCCTTCATCGCCATTTCCATGCTTCGCTTCCTTGCAAAAGGGTTGAAACCAGAACTCTACTGTAAACGGCTATTTTTGCTTTCATTGATAAATCCTAACTAACTTATCATCACGCCGTCTCCCCGCAGAAAGAATAGACTGCCACACTTTTATTTCCTGACATATTTCTCTCGCTTCCTCAACATTCATACATCGTGTCATGCACGCGCGTCGATTTCTCTGACTACTCACGTGGCCGAAATTCAATATTTGATTTATTTGATTATCCCACGTTCTCCTCGGTCTTCCTCAATTTCTAGTTCCATTTACATCGTTAACATATATCTAATTTTTTTAACATGTTTTCTTCATTCATTCTTTCCATGTGTCCAAACCATTTTAATGATCCTTTCATTATTTTGTAATTAACATCATCATACGCACCGCATTCACTTCTTATGTTTTCATTCTACACTCTATCATACACAGAGTATCTACACATTGGTATAAGAGATTTCATTTCTATCGCATTTATTCTACTTTCATCTTTCTTTTGCCAGTTACATGGATAGTGACAGTCTCGCATATACAGCCGCTTATGAAATTCCCTCCGGACACCGTCCACCTGGAAGACCGCCTAAGAGATGGAGGGACAGCTGGTTCTCATCATCCCAGGATATATGATTTCTGTGCCACAGATCTTCAGATTTTCTAAAAGAAGAAAAAATATCTTATCTTATAACATATACGAGTCTCTCTCTCTCTGGTTTCAATCCTGGGATTGGTTTGCAGCAATTTCCTCTATTCTTCTCTTCCATTCTTCCCTGTCTTGTGCGGCCCTTTTGAAATCTGCATATGATGAGCATCGCACGTCCACGAACAGGTCCTCCAGGTACTCTCGGCGTGGGCGTCCCCTAGAGTTTGTCCCCTCGGTCATACCCTCCATTATGGCATGCAAGAGGCCTTCTTGTCGTATTACATGGCCGATCCATCTTGCACGCTTTTCGGACAAGGTCCTGAGCAGGTGCCTTCCTCCTTCGATTATTTGGAGAGCCTCATCATTTGTAATGTGGTCTCTCCAGGAAATTCCTAATAGTCTTCTATACGACCACATCTCAAAAGCTTCTAGTCTCAGTTTATCTCTTTCGGATAGGCACCATGTCTCGCAGCCGTACATCAAGATACTCCATACATAGGTCTTGATGAGAAGTATTCTCAGTTTTAGGTCTACATACTCGTATATTATTCGATTCTATTATTTTCGACCTTTTATTAAATGCAAGATACGAGTATATGTATATAGTATATATAGAAACAGATTTTTTAAATCTTCTGAATTGGCTATACCACATTCTGTCTATAAACTGTGTCGTTTACTCGACAAAACGTTGCAAGGCCACAATATCGCACTTGGCTTAACGGAATTGGGTCGAATCCCAAAGTAATATCATTTTGTAAGGACATAAGGAACATTTCGCTACAATGCGGCATGGCAAAATATCTATCGAGTCACCCTAGTCGAAAGCACTTCGTTTTCGATATAGAAATGATTTGATATAACATCGTACAAGGCAGTGGAGGCGCGTAAAAGCAAATAACTCCACTATTTGTAAAAGAGTTGTGTGTAACATCTGATGATGCAAACATAGGTTGGGGAAACACAGCTGACGCGGTAATTTCATTCAGAAATTTCATAAATTATTTTGCAATAAAATTTGGGTTGATTGTTACTTTTAATATTATTTTTATTGTTGTTGTTGTGGTTGGATGTCGAAGATGGATTTTTTTAAATATGTACATTTGGGGTCGAGCAAAGCGCCCCCACATGTGGTGTTCAAATCAAATAAAATCAAATCAGTTCATTAACTCAACAGACATTACAAACAGCAAAATGTTTAAGGCATCTATTGAGTACAGGTCAAATATTATAAAAATACAACTTAATACCAGGAACGCATTAGAGATGGTTCGACATTAGGAAGACAAGATACTTTCTTAAGTCAAGAATATACTCGTATATCTCCTGAAAGTACCGTCACTAATATGAAAGACGTCGATCTTCGAGAAGACCGCGTTCAGCAGACTAATTGCTCTTCCCACCGGTGTCACCAGAGGCAGATTGGTTCTGGTAAACGGTAGGTAAAACAATCTGTGCTGTCGCTGTCGGAGAAATCTATCAGGGACAAAAAGACCAACACCCTCTAGCACGGCCGAGTTCTTGAAATATCCCCTGATTAATTTAAATAAATGGGTAATGAGATGCCCATCTCTTCGAAACACCCTGCACCCCTGGAATCGACACAAAGGCAGTTAAACCTTCCACCACGATAGCAAGAAAAAACAGGAGAAATTAGACCAAGAGCAATGGCAAAAAAAAAATAAAAAGATATATTAAGAGTTATCCATTAGATAAAAGCTTGCCGAACGAAGAATAAGATTAACTAACTAATTAACTAACCATCACGCCATTTCCCCGGAGGGGTAGGCAGAGAGGATGGATCGCCACAATGCTCTGTCCTGGCATACCTCTCGGGCTTTCTCTACATTCATACATCGTCTTTACATTCATACATACAGGTGCCTCCCCCTGCCCCAGATGCCCCAAAATATGTGGGTCCAGGATCGGGCTCTTCAGTCACATGCGGACCTACAACCGTGAAGGACAGTCTTCCTCGGACACGAGGGACAGCCGATGATGATGATGACATCGTACCATGCACGCAGAAGATTATATATGAATATTTATATGTGTGTATACGTTATGTGTATACATGTTTCAAACGTGAATCCACAACACAAAGTGTAGGCGAATAGATAACAAAAAAGTAGATTTTAACTAACTAACTAACTATCACGCCGTCTCCCCGAAGGGGTAGGCAGAAAGAATGGACTGCCACACCTTTCTTTCCTGACATATTTCTCTAGCTTCCTCAACATTTATACATCGTGTCATGCACGCGCGTCGATTTCTCTGACTCCTCACAGGGCCAACATTCAATATTTGATTTATTTGATCGTGCCACGTTTTCCTTGGTCTTCCTCTATTTCTGGTACCATTTACATCATAAACATATAATTTTTTTACCATTCTTTCTTCATTCATTCTTTTCATATGTCCAAACCATCTTAATGATCCTTTCATTATTTTGTTCATGACACCATCATTCGCACCGCATTCACTTCTTATATTTTCATTCGACACTCTATCATACACAGAGTATCCACACATTCGTCTAAGAGATCTCATTTCTACTGCATTTATTCTACTTTCATCCTTCTTTGCCAGTTCCATGCTTCGCTTCCATACATAAGGGTCGGTAGAAGAACACCATTGTGCACTGCCATTCTAGCTTTTTTGGATAGGTTTTTGTTTGCGATGACAACTTTAAGTGCACCATTCACTTTGTTGCCTGCCCCAACCCTTCTTTCAATATCCCTCTCCACTCTCCCATCTCTTGTAAACATACTACCTAAATACACAAACTCAACTACTTGCTCCAAGTTTTCACTATTCACGCTAATGTTGCAGACTGTCGTGGTTTCTTCCTTTTCAAAAATCATTACCTTGGACTTATTAACATTCATCATCAGATCATTTCGCATGCATACCTCATACATACAATTCACCAGGACTTGTAGTTCATGCTCGTTGTCAGCAAGAAGGACAGCGTCATCCGCATACAAGAGACAGCTTACTGACACTCCGCTCATTTTGGCACCTACATCCAACCCTTTCAGCTCTTTCATACAATTGTCCATATACAGATTAAATAACCACGGGGACATTACGCAACCTTGTAGATTTTATGTATTTGAATTACCTGACATTATTTTCGTATATTTTCCGATTTAGACCACGGCCCGCCACTGAGCACCCCTGCAATCTTATTTGCGGCGGCTGGCAAGCGGATTGATATCTTTCATATTTTCCGAAAAATAGTATAGAACACTATTATAATACGTAACGGTTCGTCCAAGAAGGAAAGGAGTTAAGCATCGATGTAACTTTTATTATAAATCTTTATGCCTAATAAAACCAATAGCTTGAAGATCTGAAATTGGTTTATAAGCTGATAAAAACAGTCGTTATACGGTGATAAATACCGAGTGAAAAGTGACGCGCGAGTTTTTTCCTGTCGCGAATGTCGCGCGCGCATGAAATAAGTATTTAAAACTTGATTATTCGGTATTTAATTTCTTGCTGCATATACATTGCAGAATGTTTGCGACTGATGTACCTGTAAAGATGTTATTGGAATTAAAGATATAAGAAGATCGAAAAAGTTGTGACACATCCTATCAATCAAATTTCTTTTTTTTTATGAATTAATGCTTAATGATTATTTTTTTTATGAATTAAAATAGAGTTTTTCAACTAAGTTTATTTTTCGCTTAAGTTTCGAAACACCTCGAGAAAAATACAACGGATAAAGGTGTTTTAATTTATCAAAAAATTCGGCCACGTGCGTGGAAGACACGATCTATGAATGCCAAGGACGTAGAACGGGCTTTAGAAGTGCGATAGTGAAAACGACGAAAGGGCGCCGCTGCGTCCTACAATTTTGGGGGTGTGGCGAGCCTCTTATATATAATTTATTAACCCTCTAAGAAAATATTGTGCTGTCCCGGTGTCACCAGAGAGGTTGGTTCTGGCGGCCGATAGGTAAAACAATCTATGCTGTCGGAGATATCTTTCAGGGTCAAAAAGCCGAACACCCTCCAGCACGGCCGAGTTCTCGAAATATCCCCTGAGTAATCTAAAGAAATGGATTATGAGATGCCTATCTCTTCGAAGCTGCAGAAATTTGGTCCCGAGCATTCCCAAAAGAAATGCCGTGGGATAGAGCCACGGAAAACTACGACCTGAATGCTGAAGGGACAAGACAGGGACGATTGGAAGAAAATGAAAGATGTCTATATCCAGCAGTGAAGGGAAGAAGGGTAAAGAATAATAGGAATGTTATATATTAAAAAATTGCAGACATAACATAATATGTAATGTTATTTATACACTTACAGTAAATCTGGCTAGAAAGTGACTTCGTAATTCAACGATCTCTAGTAACCCGCGACTGCTCGGCCCTAAGAGCTACGTCGAGCCTACCTAAATCAATGCATTCACACGAAACTAGCAATTTTGTGTTTCATTCTTATAGCGAGGAAAAAAATAAGCGTAAGGAGGAAAACGGGGCATAAATCGAGGGGCGAACTGACAAAACCTCGCGTATGTCGTAAATAGAAATACATTCTAACTAACTAACTAACCATAACGCCATTTCCCCAGAGGGGTAGACAGAGAGAATGGATCGCCACAATGCTCTGTCCTGGCATTCCTCTACGTTCATACATCGTACCATGCACGCAGTCGATTGTTCTGACTTTGAATGAAGCCGCCTTTCAGTAATTGATTAATTTGGTCATGCCATGTTTTCCTCAGTCGTCCTCGGCTTCTTTTTCCACTCACGCTGCATGTGTACAACTTTTTAAACATTCTACTCTCATCCATTCGTTCCATATGTCCAAAACAGCTCAGGGATCCTTTTTTAATTTTATCCATGATGCAGTCATCTGCCTTACATTTCTCTCTTATGTCATCGTTCGTTATTCTATCATACAACGCACATTATTCTTAGTGATCTCATTTCTACGGCGTTTATCCTGCTTTCATCCTTCTTTTGCCAGCTCCAAGCTTCACTTCCATACATGAGGGTTGGCACTAGAACTCCATTATGTACTGCCATTTTTGCTTCTGTGGATATATTTCTATTTGCAGTAATGACTTTGAGTGCGCCATTGTGCGCCAGTGCGCCATTAATACATTCGAAAATTAAAAAAAAAGGTTCTAATTCCCATTAAATAATTCTAAATGGAAGTAGAGCGAAAAAAGGTATTTTGAACAAATTTATCGCTGCGTTGCTTCGGACATATGGAGCGCATGCGTGAAGAAGGAATGGTTAAAAAAGTATACGTTAACGATATAAATGGAGTACGGAGTCGAGGTAGACCGAGGAAAACATGGCATGACCAAATTAATCAAATTTTAAAGGTTGGTCATGTTAGAATGGACAATCAAAGAATGTTAGAATGGACAATCAACCAGACTCCCCGAAATTGCATTGCATAATCAACCTCATGGGACTCGTCCTCGTGGAAGACCTTCTAAAAGATGGAAGGACAGCTGGGAGTCCACCTCACATGAGGAGCAACACTCTGAAGAACAGACCACATAGGTCTACAATAAGGAAGAAGAAGAAGAAGGTCATGTTAGAAGCCGGAAGAATCGACGTGCGTTATGACACACTGTATGAATGTGGAGGAAGCTAGAGAGGTATGTCAGGAGAGAGTAGTGTGGCGGTCCATTCTCTCCGCCTACCCCTGCAAGGTATGATAGAAAAACGGCGTAAAGGTTTGTTGTTGTTGGTGTTGCTAATTCTAAATTACCTGTATTTACAATTTTTGTCTTTCGACAGCGACCGGTATCGCCAGGCTCGCTGGCATCGACAGACAAAAAGGTCAATGCTAGCGAGCCTGGTGAAGCCGATCACTGTAAAAAAAATATAGTTCTTAAAAACATTGTTTTTTTGTGAATGACATGTTACGCCCTTCTAAGGCATTATCAAATGACATTTGATTATGCATTAGAAGGGCGAAACATGTCATTCATATAAAATATAATAAAACTTCTAGAAAACTGACGTCTTCATTCGTATTAATTTTTTAACATAAATTATTTTTCCGCAAAAATTTGTTTTTTGTACTGGCAAAAGAAGGATGAAAGTAGAATAAATGCAGTAGAAATGAGATATCTTAGACGAATGTGCGGATACTCTGTGTATGATTGAGTGTCGAATGAAAATATAAGAAGTGAATGCGGTGCGAATGATGGTGTTATGAACAAAATAATGAAAGGAGCATTAAGATAGTTTGGACATATGGAAAGAAAGAATGGTAAAAAAATATATATGTTAATGATGTAAATAGAACCAGAAATAGAATCGGAAGACCGAGGAAAACGTGGCACGATCAAATAAATCAAATATTGAATGTCGGCCATGTGAGGAGTCAGAGAAATCGACGCGCGTGCATGACACGATGTATGAATGTTGAGGGAGCGAGAGAAATATGTCAGGAAGGAAAAGTGTGGCAGTCCATTCTTTCTGCATACCCCATTGGAGAGACGGCGTGATGGTTAGTTTGTTAGTTTTTTGTTTTTCCGCACAATCTTATTAGTGACTTCATTTCTACGGCATTTATCCTACTTTCTTACTTCTTCTGCCAACTCCAAGCCTCAGTTCCATTCGTATTAAAATGTTATATATTAATATGTAAGTACACGAGTTGTTTGACATTGATAAAACGTGCGAAGTGTACAAATCCCGAACTGGTCCGTAAACCGCCCTTAGGAGAGTTTAAGAATGGGGGGTAGGTTTATGTTGGCAATATATCACATTTTCCTTTCCACACCCCTTTATGATGTATGTATTATAATTTATTGAGCAGATTACATTGTATTATGTGCGGCATACAAGGACGCATACACACAAACAGTGTATAAAAGAAAACAAAACGAAAATACACAATCTTCTTCTTCTTTCGTTGCCAAAAGAGGTCTCCCATAAGTAGAACTTCTTCTTCTCTTCTCTGGTTTCAATCCTGGAATTGGTTTGCAGCAATTTCCTCTATTCTTCTCTTCCATTCTTCCCTGTCTTGTGCGGCTCTTTTGAAATCTGCATATGATGAGCAGCGCACGTCCACCAACAGAGTTTGCCCCCTCGGTCATACCCTCCATTATGGCATGCAAGAGACCTTCTTGACGTATTACATGGCCGATCCATCTTGCACGCCTTTCGGACAAGGTCCTGAGTAGGTGCCTTCCTCCTTCGATTCCTTGAAGAACTTCCTCATTCGTGATGTGGTCTCTCCAGGAAATTCCTAATAGTCTTGGACCACATCTCAAAAGCCTCTAGTCTCCGCTTATCCCTTTCGGATAGGCACCATGTCTCGCAGCCGTACATCAAGACACTCCATACATAGGTCTTGATGAGGAGAATTCTCAGTTTTAGGTCTATATTATTTGACTCTATTATAGTAGAACTAGTTAACCATTATTGAAAGACACCTTGAAATCTCTTGGATGGGACATCCTTCCGCACCCGCCGTCCTCCTCCGACCTGGCGCCATCTGACTATCACCTCTTCGCATCAATGGGACACGCGCTCGCAGAACAGCACTTCAGCAATTTCAATGAAGTTGAAAAAGGCTCGAAGAATGGTTTGCCGCAAGAGACAGACAGTTTTTCTGGCATGGTATTCATAACTTATCCGAAAGATGAGCGAAGTGTCTAGAAGCCGATGGCCAATACTTTGAATAAACAGAAAATAATTTTTCCTTGAAAATTACGTGTTTTCTTTATCACAAAAACCGGCAAAAACTTATGCATACACCTGGTATCTCATATTCTTCATATGTTTGAAGTAAAGCTTGAAGCTGTCAAAAGAAGAATAAATATCGTAGAAATGAGATCTCTAAGAAAACGAGTCACAGTCGAACTTGGTTTGATTCCCTGTGATGGCAGTTTTAAAAAACAGAATAATTCACCCATATAACTTATAATCGCTACTCTTTGGCACTTATTATGTTCTCATCATTCTGCCAGTTCCATGTTTTGCTTTCAATCACAAAAAGAAAACTAACTAATCACGCAGTCTCCCGGAGGAGTAGGCATAAAGAATGGACTGCCACACTGTTTTGTCCTGACATACTTCTCGCGCTTTATTCTAAATTCAAAAATCGTGTCATGCACGTACGTCAATTTCTCCGATTCCTCACGTGCACGACTATTAATATTTGATTTATTTGATCGTGCCACGTTTTCCTCGGTCTTCCTTCATTTCTAGTTCCATTCCTCTTCACAACAACAACAAACCATCACGCCGTTTCCCCGTAGGGGTAGGCAGAGAGAATAGACTGCCACACTACTCTATCCTGGCACACCTCTCTAGCTTCCTCCACATTCATACGGCGAGTCATACAAGCACGTCGATTCTTCCGACTTCTAATAACATCACCATTATTAATATTTGATTCATTTGATCGTGTCACCTTTTCCTCGGTCTTCCTCTATTTTAAGTTCCATTTACATCGTTTACATTTTATCATTTTTTCTTAATTCATTATTTTGATGCGTTTAAACCGTATTTTTTTAAATTTTAATAAAAAACTTTTTATTTAAATAAGACTAACACCAAAGATTTAAATCAATGATTTTTGAATTTATTTTACAATCTTCAATATGAGCAGAATGTAGCTCATTATTATGAAGAAGGAATCCGGTCGTGTCCAGGCTCGAACACAAGTCCCCTGAATCAGGAGCCCAGCGTTCTATCCCCTAGACCACCACCCGCCTTGATCTTCCTTTCATTATTTTGTTCATTTAATTTATACCAAATCATAATTATGGAATTATATAATGTTGACGCCTAAAGTATATCAATTCTTTTTTTCATTTAACGTTTTCTTCTATAGAAAAAAATAGGAACCGAAACTCGAAAACTTTACAACAATAATTCATCATTTCGCAATTGGTTCGCTTTCATTCAAAACGTAAATAAGAATTTTTATATGGTTATATAAAAAATATTTAATTGAAGTCAACACAAAAAGAATGCTATCGACTTTTAACAACATGTTTTGGTCGGGCAGTCGTCTATAGACTATTCATGAGTGGTTAGGTCGCGTAACATCTGTGCACGCACTTTATAATCATAATACCTGGCAGGTACTCGAGTTTATGTCATTCATACGCTGGCATCACAATACTCTAAGTGACCGCATTCAACGAGCTCGGCCGGCTTCCGGTTTATTTTGTTTACATCACAATAGCACACTTTTTAAAAGTTAAAATAAAATTTCAGACAACTTAATGCGGGGGACTTGGTGGTATAAAGAACAAAACATTACTCTCTTGATCCATTTGACGCGAGTTTTATCCCGGGCACGAAATATCGATACGAATGAATAATAATATTAAGGATTAATTGTATCTCAATAGAGACGAAGATGTAATTTTTTTTGGAAACAGAATATGGTAGTCGAGGAGTTAACAGGACTTATGACCTGTCATTGGTTAGGTTAAGCGATCACTTTATGTTATCAACATTCCCCATTCCGCCCTTCTTACGACCACCACGCCTGACAAATTTTTGGAACTTCTATATGTGCTACTATGTTAAATAACTTCACATTTTTTAGGTCAATCTACATAAATATAAATAAGGAAAAAACAAAGCTGCTGACTGTAGGCCGAACGCAACATCAGATGAGAGTAGTGATGTCAGGAGTTCCACTAAAGAACACCAAGGAGTTTGTCTACCTCGGGAGCAAAATAACATGGGACGGTCGGTCTAAGAGCGAGGTCAACAGCCGTATACATCAGGCTAGGCTTGCATTTAATAAAAGGTCGAAAATAATAGAGTCAAATAATGTAGACCTAAAACTGAGAATACTCCTCATCAAGACCTATGTATGGAGTGTCTTGATGTACGGCTGCGAGACATGGTGCCTATCCGAAAGGGATAAGCGGAGACTAGAGGCTTTTGAAATGTGGTCCTATAGAAGGCTCTTTGGAATTTCCTGGAGAGACCACATCACGAATGAGGAAGTTCTTCAAGGAATCGAAGGAGGAAGGCACCTGCTCAGGACCTTGTCCGAAAGGCGTGCAAGATGGATCGGCCATGTAATACGTCAAGAAGGTCTCTTGCATGCCATAATGGAGGGTATGATCGAGGGGACAAACTCTAGGGGACGCCCACGCCGAGAGTACCTGGAGGACCTGTTGGTGGACGTACGCTGCTCATCATATGCAGATTTCAAAAGAGCCGCACAAGACAGGGAAAAATGGAAGAGAATAATGGAGGAAATTGCTGCAAACCAATCCCAGGATTGAAACCAGAGAAGAGAAGACATAAATATTTGAAGATTATTTTTGTATTGAATCATGTTTACCACCCCTGATCTGTATGTATATAAAGGACTAAGTTTATAATAGTGTCACCAGTCTGTCGATGCCAGCGAGCCTGGCGAAACCGGTCGCTGTCTAAACAAAGACAAAAGTGGAAGTAGTTAAAAAAACATCGTTTTATTTAAACATCGTTTTATTAAATTATTATTTAATGTACCTAATTTGTTTTTGGAAAATGCGTTTTCGAAAAGAATGTAACAAATATTAATGATTTGGTTATTTTTCAAGATATTTTAATTGCCCCCTAGTGGGGCGTTTGCCCCACGTTGGGAAGCACTGGCTTTAGAGCTAGCAGAGCTAGGCGGTGGTTGACGGTTGATTTGATACTGATTTGAATAATTATCGACACGACTAGAGTCCCGCGTAGATCGGTGGGGAACAATAATTCGTGCGATAAATTATTCGGGACGAATGTAGGTGGGAAGGCAGAAGGATGTCGCAACATACCACCCACTTGGAATCCAAAAAGATAAAAAAAAATTGGTTGAGCTCGAAATAATTGAAATTCATAATGCTTAAAGATAATAAATAGAAAAATAACAAAAAATTTCTCAATTGTAAAATAGAGTATAGGGTGTTTTTTTAGAGGTTTGGTTTTTAAACTGGCAACATTGTTTTTACATACTGTCAATTTGACAGTTGACAGTCGATTTGTAATCAGTACGTTTTGCCATTTCACCCAATTGCTTAATTAGGGTGTCGAAAATTGGATTTCACGATTGCGCCTCATTCGAGCTAGCCGTGGCGCTCATATGCCCGAAATCATTTTTTCATTTTCAAATCAAATCAAATCAATTTATTTTCTCAAAAGATATTACAAACAACAATTTTAGTTTAAGGCATCTATTGAGAACAGGTAAAACATAAAAATATATTATATAATACCAGGAACGCATGAGAGATGGTTCGAGATTATGATTTTGGTGTATGTAGATTATGCCATTAAACAATAATGGCATAAAACTATCTATCAAATAAAGCCAATATCATAGACAATAACATTATTTTAATGTGTTTTTTTTTTCATTTTGAATTTGTACACCTCTAAAAAAACACCCTTTATATAACAATGTTTAATTGTATGCCATTATTGTTTAAATATAATATAATTTCGGGCATATGAGGGTCGCGGCTAGCTCGAATGAAGCGCAATCGTGTAGTCCAATTTTCGACAACTTTATCTAGCACCATTCTTTCTGCCTACCCCTCCGGGGAGACGGCGTGATGGTGAGTTAGTTAGTTAGTTAGTTTATCTAGCAACTGGGTGAAATGGCAAAACGTACTGACTTCAAATCAACTGTCAACTGTCAAATTGACAGTCTGTAGAAACAATGTTGCCAGTTTTAAAACCATACCATTAAAAAAACACCTTATATTTTCGTTCGAATAAAGATTTGAATCGACAAAGTTCCCGTCACAGTTAATTTTATTATTTAAAAACAATTCCACGAGTTGCCCGTCAACAGAGAGTAGTTTGCTTAGAGCATAACGTACTGTGCAGGGGGGTTTTAATACCGAACACGTGTTGATTATGAACAAAGGTTAAATATGACAAAAAAAGGGTTTTAAAAATCTCTGAACCCTGATATTTGAGTACGTCACTACATGTATATAAAACAACCGTTACGTAGAACAGGGTGGACATTATTGTTTTATTTTCATTACAATCTGTTGCATTACATCGCTAAGACTTAAATATTAAGAAGATTCTTAATCCAGGAATACTAAGAGAACTAAATTATTACGCTACCCACATCTATAGAAGAGCGAGGGGGTATATCTTATTTTATGCCCTAAATTGTCGTACAGAGGCGCTTCAAAGTTCTCCTGTATTGAAGGCGATTCGTCTTTTAAACGAGGTGGCAAAGTTGTTGGATATGATTGTGTTGTCATAGAGTTTGTCAAGAGTGGTGGAGAGCGGTTATTATGCCTCTATACAAGGGTAAGGGATCTCGTTTGGACTGCGAAAACCACAGGGCTATCGGTCTGCTTAGCTCCGTTGGCAAACCGTATGCCAGGATACTGATAGAAAGAGTAAGGGAGACGACATCTGGAGAAAAACATGAGATGAACAAGGAGTCTTAATGAGTGGACGTGGATACATGGACCAGATTTTCGCACTCCGCGCCTAACAGGGAAGGTTTTGGCCGATATCGAACGACGAAATAAGAATCATCAGGGCGGAATAACAACTTAACAACAGTTGTTATACTGCCCTAATGAAGCTTGGGTCCAAGCGAAACTAGTTGGCATCAATTATAATAGACACACCGTGGTTATTTTATATTTTTAAAATGTTTAACCACAAAGTGAGTGCTTCCTATGACAATTAAATAATAATAATATGAGAATGCACTAACCCTTCTATCGACGTCACTGTTCGTTCGGCCATCCGTTGTGAACATGCTACCTAAGTAGATAAACTCTGACACCTCCTCTGGGTTCTTCTGATTCACACTTATGTTACAAACTGTCGTGTCTTGATCTAAAACGTATTCTACTTAATCTACATTCAATCAGAAAGATTGTTCCAGGCTGAAGGAACGACTACCGCGAAGGCTCGGTGGCACAATTTTTGCGAAGACAATTTTATAATCCGTTCTGTTCCAAATTTAAAAAAAAATCTAAAACGGTTTTACTATACTTTCGGTTAACACTATCAAGAGAGGATGATCTATGCGGGAGCATTCTAATTTTAAACAATATTAAAAATCAAGTGTTTACATATTTCACGTCTCCATTTTTTGTGTGTGCAACACCATTGAATGTAAGACGGCCCATCTGGTTTGAATATACAACGTTCTTAATTCAAATATCAAATTTCGCATTTTTTAAAATAATTTTAAATCTATTGTTTCTTGATCAATAATGTAAAACTGTAATATTGTATAAAAATAAACATGTACTCAGAAACAACCATCTCACCGAAGGGGTAGGCAGAAGGAATGGACTGCCACACTTTTCTTTCCCGACATATTTTTTTCGATTCCTCAACATTCGTACATCGTGTCATGCACGCGCGTCGATTTCTCTGACTCCTCACGTGGCACACTGGATCCGTTTGGCAAAAACAGGGACTTAGGGGTCAAACTCCGAATTTTGTCCTGATTTTTTTAAATTAGGTCCTTTGTGTGATTCCAAACCCCTTTTACATTTTAGCTTTTTTTGATATAACTGCTAATTTCGAAGAAAAAAAATTTTGTTATTTTTTTGTATGAAGCAAAACAGATTTTTGCAATTATTTCGGAATCAGTTACATACATCAAAATCAAACTTAGTAGGGATTATAAAGGACATAATCCTCTACATTACTTGTTCCGACATCTACTTCACATCTCTGCCCGTTTAAAAGCAGCGGACATTATAAATCTGAATTAATTATTATGAGTATAAAGAAGTTTCGGATTTTTAGTTAGATGCATAAATGATCATCGCGTTCCTTTACAAAAGAATGGAGTGATTTTAGCATATTTATGAATCTAACAAAAAATCCGAAACCACTTTATACTCGTAACAATTAATTAAAATTTATAATGTCTGCTGCTTTTAAACGGGCAGAGATATGAAGTAGATGTCGGAACAAGTAATGGAGAAGATCATGCCCTCTATAATCCTTACTAAGTTTGGTTTTGATGTATCCACCTGATTCCGAAATAATTGCAAAAATCAGTTTTGCTTCATACAAAAAAAACAATAACATTTTTTTTCTTGGAAATTAGCAGTTATATCAAGAAAACTTCAGATGTAAAAGTGGTTTGGAATCACACAAAGAACGTAATTTTAAAAAATCAGGGCAAAATTCGGAGTTCGACCCCTAAGTCCCCGTTTATGCCAAATGGATCCAGTGTGCGTGGCCGACATTCAATATTTGATTTATTTGATCGTGCCACGTTTTCCTCTATTTCTGGTTCCATTTACATCGTTAACATACAATTTTTTTACCATTCTTTCTTCATTCATTCTTTCCTTATGTCAAAACCATCTTAATAATCCTTTCATTATTTTGTTCATGACACCATCATTCGCACCGCATTCACTTCTTATATTTTCATTCGACACTCTTTCATACAAAGAGTATCCGCACATTTGTCTAAGAGATCTCATTTCTACTGCATTTATTCTACATTCATCCTTCGTTTGCCAGTTCCATGCTTCGCTTCCATACATAAGGGTCGGTAGAAGAACACCATTGTGCACTGCCATTCTAGCTTTTTGTTTGCGATGACAACTTTAAGTGCACCATTCACTTTGTTGCCTGCCCCAACCCTTTTTTCAATATCCCCCTCCACTCGCCCATCTCTTGTAAACATACAACCTAAATACACGAACTCAACTATGATAATATATAAAATAAATAATTACATAAAAAGGTAAAATTATAAATACGAACATGCCTTAATGGTTTTAGTATAGAATTAACCCTTTTTACGAAGGATTAAAAAAAGTTCAGATTAAAATCCGCTTGCAAAACATGTGTTCGCGTACAACGCGTGGGGTAAAAAAAATGAAAAACACGTCGAGCAACGGCGGTGCAGCTCCAACGACAAAAATACAAGATCGCGTCGCGCGTTAGGCGACGATTACGTAAATAATTAGAGCGGTTTTTAGAATTTTACACGATTGCACTGTACCGCGGTGGCGTGATATGGTTTTATTACATGTGCCCATACAAAAGGAGTATGTATGTTAAACACTTGTGTAGGGAAAAAAAATTAGTTTCAACTACGTGTGGGAGATAAAGATAAAATTAACTGTTTCTCCGAAGGGATATGCAGAGAGGATTGACAGACAAGACAGACAAGCGAACACATCTTTGAAAAAAAAAAGAGTTTTTTCGGCCCACCCTATTTTACATGTCACCCTTATGATTGGAAATGAAGCTTGGAGTTGGCAGAAGCAGGGTGAAAGTAGGATAAATGCCGTTGAAATGAGGTCACTAAGATGAACTAACTAACTAACCATCACGCCGTCTCCCCGAAGGGAAATGAAACTCCCCAGAAAGAATGGACTGCCCCACTTTTCTTTCCTGACATATTTCTCTCGGTTTCTCAACATTGCATGCAGAACCAACCTGCTTCTGGTGATGCCAGTGGGGAGAGCAATCAAACTGCTGAACATGATCGCTTCGGAGATCGATGTCTTTCATATTCGTGAAAGTACGTTCAGAAGACAAATACTTTTGACTTTGCAATTTCCCAATACTTTGTTGTTAAGAGGTACATCGTTTCCACGCACATTCTTATCAGTGATCTCATTTCAACGGCATTTATCCTACTTTCATCGTTCTTCTGTCAGCTCCAAGCTTCACTTCCACACATAAGGGTTGGCACTAGAACTCCACTGTGAACGGCCATTTTGCTATCATTTATAAATAAAGAAAAAAGAAGAATAATGTCGTATTACAGTGTTTCAGTTAAAACCGTCTAAAAGTAGTCAGATTTACATTACGGTTCGAGCAAAAAATACAAATTCTTAAATATACTTTAAGCAAAGCCGAAAATTAAAATTCGATTATCTCAGAAGTGTACTCAAATGATTTAGTGGATTGTAAGACATATTATTTCAGCACGTTTTCAAAACGGTCCTGCAGGAAAAAATGCGATAAAATTAGTTTGAAAAAAGGACGAAAAATTTCCCTTGTAACAGGATCCCGGCGGCGAAGAACAGTGTTTAAAATATGTGACTTTATCTTCCCCCTGTAGCGCGAACTAATGAGAATTTAATTTACAAATTAAAACAGTCACCCTGTAGCCGGGGGGATGGAACGAGGCGTGGCAATCTTGCGACTTTCTAATAATAATTTTCTTATACATACACAGAAATATACAATTCTAAAACTCATCATAAAGCAAAGTTGGCAGTATATAATGGATGTATTTCAGGTTGAACGATATTTTCCGGTTTTTAAGGATGTAACCGATCAACCTGAAACGAAAAGTGTATGAATCCTGCGTTCTGCGAGTTGTCACTTATGGTTTTGAAACTGTAACATTGTCCAAACAAAGTGCCGAGAAACTACGAGTGACCCAAAGAGCCATGTTAGGAATAAGCCTAAGAGACAGAGTCAGAAACGATACGGTGAGAGAAAAAACAAAGGTCACTGACATCATCCACCGGTAGGCGACTCTAAAATGGCAATGGGCAGGTCACGTAGCCAGAAGCTCAGATGAAAAATGGACAAGAAGACTGCTGACTTAGAGACCGTGGACGGTAAAGAAAAGTGCAGGGCGACCGCAACTACGGTGGAAGGATGATCTGAACAGACTCGTCGGAATAAACTGGATGCAGTCTGCACAAGACAGAGTGACATGTCACTCTGTCTATGCCTTTGCTGCAGTGATCGCCAACGGCACCGAAAGAAGAAGAAGTATCGGGAGAAGAAAAAAATCCTGGTTAGAAACACTTCGGGAAGGGTTCGGTTGCTGCACAACATCCCTTTTTAGAACTGCTACATCAAAAGCAGAAAAAGCCATGATGTATTCCAACTATTGATAGAAGAGCGAAAAGAAAAATAGGATATATAAAATAATACATTTTACTCACACATGGTTAATAGGTGCATACTTCATTTGATAGTTCCATTTATGAGAAGTAGATCGCATACCTGGAAAAAATAAAAATTAATTACATTTCAAAATAATAAACAAAGTACTGAAGTTGAAGAAGTAGAATAAATGCAGTAGAAATGAGATCTCTAAGACGAATGTGTGGTAAATCTGTATATTATAGAGTGTAAAATGCAAGTAGAAGTGAATGCAGTGCAAATGAAAGTGTTATGAATAAAATAATGAAAGGGTCGTTAAGATGGTTTGGACACATGGAAAAAATGAGTGCGAAAGTAGAGGTCATGTAAAAAAAAACACCAAAAAGGTGAGTATTTTCAGTTAAGTATATATTTATTGATCAATCACATACATACATACATACATACATACATACTAGAATACTAATTAGTTTATTTAGGAAGTATGTTTACCAAGGATAGGAGAGTGGAGAAGGATATTAAAAAAAGGGTTGGGGCAGGCAACAGAGTAAATGGTGCACTTTAAAATGTCATCGCAAACAAAAGCCTATCCAATAAAGCTAAGATGGCAGTGCATAATGGTGTTCTTGTGCCGACCCTTATGTATGGAAGTGGCAAAAGAAGGATGAAAGTAGAATAAATGCAGTAGAAATGAGATCACTAAGACGAATGTGTCATAAATCTGCATATGATAGAGTGTCAAATGCAAGTATAAGAAGTGAATGCGGTACGAATGAAAGTGTTATGAACAAAATAATGAAAGCGTCGTTAAGATGGTTTGGACACATGGAAAGAATGAGTGAAGACATAATGGTGAAGAAGGTATATGTAAACGACGTGAAAGGAGCTAGAAATAGAGGAAGACCGAGGAAAACGCGGCACGATCAAATCAATCAAATATTAAATGTCGGTCACGTGAGGAGTCGGAGAAATCGACGTGCGTGCATGACAAGATGTATGAATGTAGAGGAAGTATGTCAGGACAGAACAGACGCCATCTTCCCGGAGGGGTAGTCATAAAGAATGGACTGCCATACTTTAACCGTTGCGGTACTCTCCATCCTTCTCTTTTCGCCTCCGTGGGAGACGCGGTGTGATGGGCTGCAAACCTCATCGCCACCAACAGGCATCTCCCGCGCACAATTGTTAAAATTCAAAACGCTGTTATGGTATAACAACTTTATATTAATATTAGATAAACAATGTAGACTTCCATAATGACAATATTTTTATGAATTAAAACACTGTTTTGAAGGCTTACATTTCGTTCTCCCGATGATGAAAATGGTGTAAAATATAATATAAAACGCTGTTTACGGAATCATAATTATTTTTTCACGACAGCTGTTTCTCCAACCGATGTTGACATCGTCAGGTGTTATAATATTTTATTTCGATTTTTCGTGAAAATAAATAATATTTTTTTACCAGATAATAAAAAATAATGAAATTATTAATATAGAGTTTATATACGGCCGTTCACAATGGAGTTCTGGTCCCAACCCTAATGAATGGAAGCGAAGCATGGAACTGGCAGAAGAAGGATGAGAGCAGAATAAATGCGATAGAGATGAGGTCCCTAAAACGTATGTGTGATAGAACGATATACGACAGGATCTCAAATGCTGATATAAGAAAGGAATGTAGAGCGGAAGAAGGTATTATGAAACAATCGCTGCGTTGGTTCGGACATATGGAACGCATGGATGGAGAAAATGGGGTACGGAGTCGAGACAGACCGACGAAAACATGGCATGACCAAATCAATCAAATTTTAAAGGTTGGTCATGTTAGAAGTCGGAGGAATCGACGTGCGTGTATGACTCGTTGTATGAATGTGGAGGAATCTAGAGAGGTTTGCCAGGATAGCGAAGTGTGGCGGTCCATTCTCTCTGCCTATCCCTGCGGAGAAACGGCGTGATGGTTTGTATTGTATTTGTATTGAGTTTATATACTTTCGTAATAGCTCTGTGAAACGGACGCAAGAAAGCAAAAATATTCAAATTAAATTCATAGACTTAGCATAAACTCATTCCGAAACGAGAAAGACATCAAAAGTAGCGTGGAAATTAAAAGTAAAAATATTTAAAAAATCATAGCGAGACATTTTTTAACAGCATCCTCTTTGGACATCTGGGCCCCTATCGTTCTTGTGCCATGTAAATATTGTACTAATCAAAAGAGAGTGTTTATATACATTTTTACATATGAACATAAGCCCCTCAAAGGGAATTTATTAAAAGTAAACAAGATAACATAAGGGAATAAGTTGTAAGAACCAAAAGTTTACGGCGAAGATGTATAAAAGAAAATCAAATACTGTAGAACCTGGATAATTGGCATTCTAAGGGACCAGCCCTACAATGGTCAATTAACCAGGTTTTTCATGTATTCAGGTCCAGATTGTGTTTTGGTTTATTAACCAGGTTTTGATACCACAGAAAAGCAATAAAAACAATTCATGCATAAAATATTGCAATACAAATTTAATAAGTAAATAGTGACGTCGAAAGAAGGGTTGGTGCAGGTAACAAAGTGAATGGAGCTTTAATAATAGTTATTAGAAACAAGAATTTATCAATGAAAGCGAAAACGACCGTTCACAATGGAGTTCTAGTCCCATCCCTATGTATGGAAGTTTACAGAGATTTTTGTAGAAAGAGAAGAAAACTTTATATGCATTTTAAATAAACCTATGACCGCAAGTGGGGTCACACCTCACAATATTTTCTTTTAATAATATCGATTGACCGCAAGTGGTACCATAATTGTTCTGACCGCAAATGGCACGACCCCAAAATGAAACTCAGCTTACCCTCTCACCCTGACAATGCTCCGGCGGGAGCGAAACCGGTTGATGTTAACAAATAAAGTGGCATAGATACCAATACTAATAATGTCACACCACAAATGAAGACTACAGGGGAAAAACAAGGAATGTCAGTAGAAGGTTAATTTGAATAAATTGAGAATAAAGCTGATCAAAGTCTATATATTTCTTAGCAATTAGCAATAGATTATCTGGCCATAGTCGATGACACACATGATTTTTGAATATGAAAATTTTACTGTGTTTAGATACGTACAAATGCCGCTAGATGGCATTATTACATTTATTTTGAATTTTAACTGACATTCCTCGTTTTTCCCCTGTAGTCTTCAAATGAAGTGCTCGAAATTATTTTAACCTTTTCCCTTACGGTGCTAAAATAAAAACGCGCGTTCCTGTGTTGGGTTAGTCAGTACCCGATCAAAAATTAGCGATTTTAAATCGGAAAAATAAGAACATTCATAGCTAATCCCCTTAATTAATCATAATTGAAGTCAAAAATTATAATAATAGAGATTTATTTGTTGAAAACATAAAAAAAAACATCTGGCAACGCTCACGGAACAGGCATAAGTACACTCTGGTTGCAAGCCCGAGAGCTACTATCGGCGGCAGTGAGAACATTGAGCTCCTGGCGCTTCCATAGTGAAGTATGCAAGAGTGAGATGCGAATAAAAAGTCGCGCACTCACAGCGCTGTTTATATGCGAATTTGTTTCCGAAGTTCACAAAATACCTCCGATTCTACCCGATAAAGTCTCCTGTTGTACCCTATATTATAACTATATGTAAGACTCTCAGACCAGATAAGAAATACTGAAATACGTAGAACGTCGGGAGTAACAAATGTCGTCGAAAGGGTAGCTGGAAGAAGAAACCTTCTGTGTCAACCCAAGAACTAACAAAAAATTATTACACTTTGCATTAACTCCTTACTGCATGATTTTTTTTTAATTTTGTAAAAAAATATATATTTTGTGTAAATGATGAAAAAAAAAAGTATTTTTTTATTTTTCAATTAAATTATTTTTTCCTATATAAAATACTAAAAAAATATTTCTAGATCCCCCTTTTTATCCCTAGATTTTACACAATAGTATCCATAATTTTATTTAAAAGTAATCATTTTATTACTAACCTAATGAAAATAATAGTAAACCAGTGAAATATAATTATTTATAGCGTTTTACAAACAAAAAAATAACACTTTTGAATATCACGTTTGTACAGAAAATCATAAACCGACAGTTGGAAACAGTCGAACGCACATCTAGTACGACCAGAGACATCTAGCAAGAAGTTTGACAACTAGTAACGCGGATCATAGATAAACTAACTAACTAACTAATTTACCATCACGCCGTCTCCCCGGAGGGGTAGGCAGAAAGAATGGAACGCCATACTGTTCTGTCCTGACATACTTCTCTCGCTTCCTCTACATTCATACATCTTGTCATGCACGCACGTCGATTTCTCCGACTCCTCACGTGACCGACATTCAATATTTGATTGATTTGATCGTGCCACGTTTTCCTCGGCCTTCCTCTATTTCTAGCTCCGTTCACGCCGTTTACATATACCATCTTTACCATTTTGTCTTCACTCAATCTTTCCATGTGTCCAAACCATCTTAATGACCCTTTCCTTATTTTGTTCATAACACTTTCATTCGCACCACATTCACTTCTTATACTTGCATTTGTCACTCTATCATATACAGATTTGCCACACATTTGTCTTAGAGATCTCATTTCTACTGCATTTTATTAATTTGTTGTTTTTTATGGCGAAATATTATTTTTGATCATACCATACGAGTATATGAGCCAGTATGCGGGTGTTAAACCAATCGCTTAGATTGAAACACGTAAAGAATATTGAAGTTTCATAGTGTTACGGACAACAATTGGTTACATTTGTTATTTTTTAGTCATCATTCTGCCGGCCATGATTCACTTTTGTGCATTAGCTTTTAAAAGATAGAGATTTACTCTTGTGCGGATCTCGTTGCCTTTGCGATGCTGGTTGATAAACCGCGGGTATAATCTCGAGATCTTCCGCCGCTGGAGAAGATGACACATAAAGCCGGCGTCTCAAGATGCTGGGCTCCCAGTAACAGAGTGCGGAGGTGAGTCTTTGCCCCCGTTCTGTGCGCTACAGACAATGTACCCCGCATCAAGATTGTGATGAAACACGGAAAACAGGGCAGGAAGAGGAAAACCGAAATAAATTAATAAACTAAAAAAAAAAATTGTTCCAATGAAAATTTGAATAATTTCTTCAATATTATTTTTAAATTCTTGCTGGTTAAGTGCCTAATTACAGCTAATTTAAAAAACGGTGGATACGTGTAACATAAATTAAATGAACACAAAACTCCGGATCATCCATGTCAACATGTGCAACATCGAAAAAAACATTATGTGTTATTACATTATGTGCTAAATTAAAAAACGGTGGATTCGTGGAACATAAATTAAATAGACAATATGTGCACCATCTAAAAATAACATTTCGTGTTAAATTATTTTTATTTTATATTATTTGTTATAGATTTATTTTGTGGGTGTTGGACGATCGAAGTGTGCGCGGGAGATGCCTATTGGTGGCGATGAAGTTCGCAACCCATCACATCGCGTCTCCCGCGGGGCGAAAAGAGAAGGATGGAGTGTCGCATCAGTTAATGTGTGACAGTCCATTATTTCTGCTAACCCTTTCGGGGAGACGGCGTGATGGTTAGTTAATTAGTTAGTTAACTTAAAAAAATGAATGAAGAAAGAATGGTAAAAAAATTATATGTTGACGATGTAAATGGAACCAGAAATAGAGGAAGACCGAGGAAAACGTGGCACGATAAAAAAATCAAATATTGAATGTCGGCCATGTGAGGAGTCAGAGAAATCGACGCGCGTGCATGACACGATGTATGAATGTTGAGGAAGCAAAAGAAATATGTCAGGAAAGAAAAATGTGGCAGTCCATTCTTTATGCTTACCCCTTCGGGGAGACGGAGTGATGGTTAGTTAGTTAGTTAGTTATAAATTAACTAACTAACCATCACGCCGTCTCTCCAGAGAGGTAGGCACAGACGATGGACCGCCATACCGTTCTGTCCTGACACACCTCTCTTGCTTCCTCCACATTCATACATCATAATATGCACGTTCATTGATTTTTTCGAGTTCGAGTGTGGCCGCCTCTCAGTATTTAATTAATTTAAGCGTGCCATGCTTTCCTTAGTCTTCCACGAATTCTTTTTAGTTACATATTTTAACCATTCTTCTTTCGTCTATTCGTTCCAAATGTCTAAACCATCTTAGGAAATAAATAATAATAATAATAATTATAATAATTAGATAATCTATAATTTTGATTAAAACACGATACTTTAACATCAATAATTTTACTTTAATTATCGCTACAATTGTTTCGCTAACCTTTGTTGGTATCATCAGGTGTTACGAACAGCCCTTATTTTATTTTAAGGGAATAAATGGTTTCGACTTGTAAAGCATTATCAAATGTTAAATAAAAACGATTGATAAAGCTCTAGTAAGGTGAAAAACATGCCATACTCATAAACTACTTTGTAATAAAACTTCTATAAAGCATACGTTTTCATTACAAACAGCATAAATGTTTAAGGCATCTATTGAGTACAGGTATATATGTTCATAACACTGGCAGTATAACTGTCTTATACATACTAACAACAAGATATCAATGTAAGATAAAGAAACACTCCAAATTGCTGACGAAATCTGTCCCCGGTATGCGAAGCATTTTCCTGTGCAACCACATCTCGAATATATATTTTATAGATTATAACAGTTAATAATGATGATGTTTCACAGTTTTTCGGCCAAAATAGTGGTTTTGGTTCTGATAAGATTAATCTCTAAACCGGCCCTGCTCATCAAAGATAAAGACGCACATACACTCCAGCATATAAAACGTTCGTGTGCAGACAAAGAGAGTAATATTGTCAAAGCTACCCCTTAAACGAAAATTACCGAGGGACCATGTATCCCCCCCCCCCTATCTCGCTGAAACTCGCATCCCACTCGATGCAGATCAGTAACTAAGAATTTGAGTATTTAGTTAGGAAGGATCTAATTAAATTCCACGAATTTAACTAATACAATAGGAAACCTTAGAGAGACGTAAAAGATGGCGATGTGACCAAATCATATCAAGTCAAATCAGTTTATTTTCTCAAAAGATATTACAAACAACAATTATAGTTTAAGACATCTATTGAGACAAGCCAGTGGTGACATATGGACAATGACTCTTAAAGAACAACAAAGAAGGTTCGGTGCTGCAACGGGAACATGGAGGCATAGGACCAACCAAGAGGTCCGTACGATGACCCAGCAGCCCCTTATAACGAGCACCGTGAGAGCCGGTCGCCTAGCATGGATTGGGCACGTGTGACGGCCGAAGAGACCAGAGAATCCACATCTTAAATGCCTCCAAACTTGATGTGAACCGCATATTGAAGGGACACTCCAGGGAAAAAAGGATTCTAGATTGAAATCCTTCGCTTTGTTCACAATAAGTAAACGCGTATTTGAATAGAGTCATACGAAGTTTTCCCATTGAATACCATACAAAAAGATGGTCTCGAAGTGGGCACACAATTCTTATAATACGAATACGACAATAATCTTTGGATAAGAATAAGACAAGCCCATGAACACAGTCTAAAGCAGTCATTTTCAAAGTGGTCAATATCGAAGCCAAGGGGTCCACGTCAATGGGAAAAAATGGGGGTGCATGAGATGTTAATAGGGGTCCACGAGAGTGGATCCCATTTAGGCAAAGGAAACAAGAATTTATCAATGAAAGCGAAAATGGCTATTCACAATGGAGTTCTGGTCCCAACCCTTATGTATTGAAGCGAATGGAACTCTCAGAAGAAAGATGATAGAAGAATCAATGCGGTAGAGATGAGGTCCTTAAGACGTATGTATGGTAGAACGATGAACGACAGAATCTCAAATGCTGATATTAGAAAGGAATGTAGAGCGAAATAAAGTATTATGAACAAAATTATGAAAGGATCGTTGCGTTGGTTCGGACATATGGAGCGCATGGGTGAAGAAAGAATGGTTGAACAAAGTATACGTTAACGATGTAAATGGAGTGCCGAATCGAGGTACCCAGAGGAAATCATGGCATGACCAAATTAATCAAATTTTAAAGGTCGGTCATGTCAGAAGCCGGAAGAATCGACGTGCGTGTATGACTCGCTGTATGAATGTGGAGGAATCTAGAGAGGTGCGTCAAGATAGAGTAGTGTGGCGGTCCATTCTCTCTGCCTACACCTTCGGGGAAATGGCGTGATGGTTTGTTTTTGTTGTCGTAAATAAACCCTCCCTTCCCTATGATGGGTATCTTCTCCACGTTGCTTTTAAAAACCATCAATATCTCTAAAAATATAATAAACACAAGGTTAAGATTTTAGGTATTCCTTCATTATATATTTACGCATTGATTTAAAAAATAATATTAATAATAATCAGAATTTATCGGGTACATCGGAGGTATTTTGTGAAAATCGAAAACAAATTCGCGTATAAACAGCGATTTGAGTGCGTCACAGTATATTCGCATCTCACTCTTGCATATGTTCTAGCTCAATGTTCTCACTCTCGCCGTCCCGCCGCGCCGGAAGTTGCTTTCGGGCATGCAACCAGAGCGGACCTATGTCCGTTCCGTGAGCGTTGCCAGATGGTTTTTTAATGTTTTTAGCAATTAAATCTCAATTATTATAATTTTTGACTTCCATTATAATTATTAAAGAGGATTAGCTATGAATGTCCCTATTTTTCCGATTTAAAATCGCTATTTTTTTAACGCGTACTGACTAGCCTACACCGGAACGCACGTTTTTATTTTAGCACCGTAAGGGAAAGGTTAAACAAAATAATGAAAGGATCATTACGATGTAGGAGCCATGAACCAGGAGCCAAGCATTTGTCCGTGCAATAGATATTTGATATTATTTCACAAATGAAAATTTCTCCGTGGATCCATCGTACCCTACCTTCTTCTTTCGAAGAATCTCGTACTTTATCTCAAGGTGTTTGTAGGCGCTCTCGCCTAAGCCAAATTCAAACAAAAAACCAAAATTTACCCGGCGAAGTTTGCAAGGACTGAGAGGAGGGTGGTAGAGCCTCAACTTTTGAATTGTGGGTTAATTTCTGGCAAACTACCCCTGCTTCATAACCCGACGCCCCCGCCCCTGCCCGGGGCATCCCTATAACTCTTCCCTCCCCCGCCCCGGCGGCGGCGGTGGAGTCCTGGTGCCCACCCTCGGAGCGAGGGTGCGGAATACGGGGAATTAGTCTGTAATGAGAGAAAGATTTCGAATTGTGGAGCGCGTGATTACGGGGAGGATGCTGAGATAGGTGTGTTGTTAATTTGATCATCTTGATACAAATTTCTTACGCATCAACATGCAGGATGATGGAGTTTAAATATAACTCAACCAACAACTGCGATATGATAGTTTTTAATAAAAAAAAAAGTATTACCAAATAACGAAAAATTGTAATAATAATGAAATAAAACGATGTTTTTTAACTACTTCCACTTTTGTCTTTATTTCGACAGCGACCGGTTTCGCCAGGCTCACTGGTATCGACACACTGGTGTCTGAAGATGAAACCGGTCGCTGTCGAAATAAAGACAAAAGTGAAAGTACTTAAAAAACATCGTTTTATTTAATTATTATTTAAAATGAACTTCCATTAAGATATTTCAGTAAAATCATTTGATTATCTGAAAAATTGTAATTTATTTGTTATTCAAAATCTATAGTTTTGGCGGAAACGCTAAATCAATTCAGTTTATTAACTCAAAAGACATTACAAACAGTAACATGTTTAGGGCATCTATTGGGTACAGGTAAAATATTATAAAAATACAACATAACACCAGGAACGCATTAGATATGGTTCGACATTATAAAGACGAGATACTTTCTAAAGTCGAGCGTACTTGTCCCCTGAACGTATTTTCACCAATATGAAAGACGTCGATCTCCGAGGAGACCGGGTTAACTAACTAACTAACCATCACGCCGTCTCCCCGAAGGGGTAGGCAGAAAGAATGGACTGCCACACTTTTCTTTCCTGACATATTTCTCTCGCTTCATCAACATTCATGCATCGTGTCATGCACGCGCGTCGATTTCTCCGACTCCTCACATGGCCGACATTCAATATTTGATTTATTTATTCTACCGTGTTCAGCAGACTAATTCCTCTTCTTACCGGTGTCACCAGAGGCAGATTGGTTCTGGCGGCCGGTAGGATAACCAATCTGTGCTGTCGCTGTTTAATTGAAACACTGTTATATAATATCACAATTGATTTAATATCTATTAAATTGTCGCGATAACTGTTTCGCTAACAAATAAATGAGAATGAATGTAGAATAAATGTAGTAGAAATGAGATCTGAGAGACGAATGTGTAGAAAATCTGTGTATGATAGTGTCTAATGAAAATATAAAAAATTAATGCGGTTCAAATGAAAGTTTTATGAACAAAATTAGGATGGTTTAGACACATGGAAAGAATGAACGAAAAAATGATGATAAAAAAGGTATTTACTAACAATGTACAGGGTGTAGCTATTATATTGATGACATTGAAATAAAATGCAGAATCGAAGTTGCACGAGCTGCATTTAATAAAATGAGAACTTTATTTCGCAACGATAATCTTAACTAGAAACTCCGAAAAAGAATGATTAAGTTTTATATATGGTCTGTTCTACTATACGGCTGCGAAACTTGAACTCTAAAAGTGAATGTAATGAACCCGTTGGAGGCGTTCTAGATGTGGATATACCGCATAATGATCCGTATACCGTGGACCGATTGGGTCAGTAATGCAGACATACTACAAAGAGCCAGAGCCAATAGATCTGTTGTCTGTTGTCGAGTGTGAAAATTAATAAGGTCTCATATTTGGGTCATGTGCTAAGGGGAGAAAAATACCACCACCTTTGGCTGATATTAATGGGTAAAGTGAAGGACGTCGGGGAGTTGGTAGAAGGCAGCTGTCATGGCTGCGGAACATTAAAGAGTGGACAGGAATTACAAGAGTTCAGAACCTGTTCCAAGTGGCAGAGATGCACTTGCTGCAGTGATCGCCAACGTTAGGGGGACCTGACACGGCACCGAAAGAAGTAAAATGTTGCTTTTACATCGCGTCGAGATGCGTAAAGATGAAAAGGAAAATCTTTGTATGAAGCACCTACAGAAAGTTATGGGTGGTTAGACCGGAGGAAGAGAAGCGGAACTCACGTACTTTTGGTAATATTATTTATTATATTTTAAAACTTTTCTCATCCCCATGAATCTCGGGTGTGTAAACTTCCCGGGTTTCCGCAACTGCCGTTTTTTCATTTTCTTTTCCGTTCGCAGTCATTTGAGAGCTTTTTTTTCCTCGAGTCCATCAGTAACTGAAAACTGTTATTCAAACAGTTTTCACCGTGTTCCAAATTCAATAAAAAAATTTAAATATTTTGAATCCAATTCCTGTGAAGAACCTTATGTATGGAAGTGAAACATGGAACTGGCAAAAGAAGGATGGAAGTATAATAAATGCCGTATAAATGGAATATCTTAGATCAGTGGTTCCTAACACTTTTGTCCCGTGGACCCCTACTGATTTCTTTTATTTTGTGTAGACCCCCTACTTTCGTAAAATATATATTTTTTTTTTAAATTCACCTATAACTATAAAATGAGTTTTTGAACTGACAAAGACCAAAATTAAGCCTTTTTCTTTTTTTTGCTCATTCGTGATCCGATTTTCACAAATTAGCAAAAAAAAAGGTGGCAAACGAAAAATATCCGTTATTATTTATTATAACTTCCATAGTGTATGAAAGAGTGTCGAATGAAAATATAAGAAGTGAATGCGGTGCGAATGATGGTGATATGAACAAAATAATTAAAGGATCATTAAGATGGTTTGGACATAGGGAAAGAATGAATGAAGAAAGAATGGTAAAAAAAATTATATGTTAACATCGTAAATGGAACCAAAAATAGAGGAAGACCGAGGAAAACGTTGCACGATCAAATAAATAAAATATTGAATGTCGGCCATGTGAGGAGTCAGAGAAATCGAAGCGCGTGCATGACACGATGTATGAATGTTGAGGAAGCGAGAGAAATATGTCAGGAAAGAAAAGTGTGGCAGTCCATTCTTTCTGCCTACTCTTTCCGAGAGACGGCGTGATGGTTAGTTAGTTATAAAAATGTCACAATTTTTTTATTTCATATTAAATCTTGCGCGGACCCATTGACGTTGTTCAGGGACTTCCAAATCAATTTTAATTTTCCACGGACCCCCTGAATGATCACAGGGACCCCGGGGATCATTCAGGACCCCTGGGACCACTTTGGGAACCACTGTCTTAGACGAATGTGTGTTAATCTGTATATGACACTATGTATGAATGAAATAATGAAAGGGTCATTAAGATGGTTTGGTCACATTGAAAGAATGAGTGAAGACAGAATGGTGAAGAAGGTATATATAAACGGCGTGAACGGAGCTAGAAATAGCGGAAGGCCGAGGAAAACGTGACACGATCAAATCAATCAAATATAAAATGTCGGTCACGTGAGGAGTCGGAAATATCGACATGCATGCATAGCAAGATGTATGAATGTAGAGGAAGCGAGAGAAGTATGTCAGGACAGAACAGTATGGCGTTCCATTCTTTCTGCGTACCCCTTCGGGGAGACGGCGTGATGGTTAGTTAGTATGAATGTTGAGGAAGCGAGAGAAGTATATCAAGAAAGAAAAGTGTGGCAGTCCATTCTTTCTGCCTACCTCTTCGCGGAGACGGCGCGATGTTTACTTATACTAGTTAGGTAATTAGTTATACAACAATAATCAGAACGAAGTTCAAATTAGATTCAAAATCAGGACAAAATTTAAAGAAGTATCCTTCTCTCGCTCTCTTGTATTTAGAATATTCTTGTCCTTTTTCTTGATGACATCAGGGTTTTTGCCAATTAATATTATGATCCATTGCGAAATAGAGGATATCGTTCGGTGGAGTAGATCCAGAAGAAGATACTGAAGGGACCATGTAGCCAGAATGGATGGTGACAGACTCGCATATACAGCCGCTTATGAAATCCCCTCTGGACACCGCCCACCTGGAAGACCGCTTAAGAGATGGAGGGACAGCTGGACCTCATCATCCCACGAGACATGATGTCTGTATCACAGATCGTCAGATCTAATAAAAGAAAATGCGTCCCACATGTCCAAACTGTTCACAATACTTTCTTCCGCTCTACATTATTTTCTGATATATAAATAATCACAACAAGCATTTTCTCGCTATCTTGCAAATCAAGATGTCTTGATCCAACAGATTCTTACATCTTAATAATGCGGGTTCGAAATTCAAAATTCGCGCTCATTCCCGGTAACGTATGTCTAAGGGGTTTAATATACCCCTTCTGTCGGGGTTCCCCGTACATATTCCCAAATCATCCACAGACTCCGTATAAATTACACCCTCGGGGTGTAAATAGGGTCGGTAGGGGTTGTGTAACTCCGCTACCCCACCTGACGATGGCTGGTCTTATTGTGGAGGGGGTAAGTTTTTACAAGGGTGGTAGTGGAATTTCAATGCTGTGTATATAATATAATTTTGACAACTGTCATTTTTTTATGAATATAATTTTAAACATTTTTTTTTGTGAATGTATACTTCATGAATTGATAGATAACCCACGGTGGGTGAAATCCAGTATTCGTATACAAGTACAAGTATACATTCACAAAAAATATTGTAATCATATCTAGTCTATTGGTTGGCATATAGGTACTCGTAGATAGGAGTGTGACATCTCCAGGCAGCTTCTAACAGTGCGCTAATGGCGGGGTAGCTTCACATTGAGTTGAAAAGATGTTCTGCTTAATGCTTAATAAACATAAATCTCCATAGATGGCGTTAGTATGTAGATTATATATTGAGTAATTTTAAAAAGATTTGCATACCATATGTAATCAAAATCTTCATAGATGGCACATTGAAACTGACATGTGAAAACTGGCATAGGATTTTAACATATATACAACTTCCAAAAATTTGTCAAACATGGTCATTAAGAAAAATGTGGAATGGGGAATGTTGTATTACATAAAGCGTGCGCTTAACCCAACCAATGACAGGTCATAAGTCCTGTAAACACCTTGATCAACCATATTCAGTTTCCAATTTGCATCTTCGTCTCTATTGAGATACAATTAAATAATTTTAAACTGTTAAATTAAATAAAGTTGTATTTTGTATCACAATTGTATTGTATTTTACGCGACAGCTGTTTCATCAACCTATGTTGAAATCACAATATAATTTTAGATATTTAATTTTTAAACACTGTTCTCACGTTTTATAATTTATTTATAAGAGTTTGTCGCGAAAGCTATTTCTCCAACATATAATGGCATCATCAGGAGCATAAAAACTGTTGTTTGTAACACCTAATAATCAAACCCATTGTTATTCTCAAAAAATGTTATTTCGGGTTTGGACATTATTAGTGTCAGTGAGGCAGTGTTCAAAAAAAATATATTTCCAATTCTGAAAGGGGTCCTGTCTCAATGACGTCGACATATTTGGGATCCTTCTAAGATACTCGTATGTTATCTCCTAGTATCATATCGATATTGTGTATTTTTACCGTTTTTTTAAATCAATTCAAATCAGTTTATTTCATCAATAGACATTACAAAATATATTTTTAAGAACAGGTAAAAAAATATATTGTGTATAGTATACTACCAGAAACGCATGAGAGATGGTTCGACATTAGGAAGACAAGATACTCTCCAGAATTGAGAGTATTTGCCTTCTGAACGTACTTTCACTAAAATTAAAGATGTCGATCTCCGAGGACACCGCGTTCAGCAGATTAATTGCTCTTCCCACCGGTGTCGCCAGAGGCAGGTTGGTTCTGGCGGCCGGTAGGTAAAAAAATCTATGCTGTCGGAGATATCTATCAGGGACAAAAAGCCGAACACCCTCCAGCACGGCCGATTGCAAATGAGTCGCCTTAACCCTTTACCGCATGTCGTTCCAAATTTGGAACATGCGACTTTTATCGTCAAAGATAACTACTACTAGCATCTGTGTATTATTTTTTGAAATAATTCCATACTGTAGAGTCTATTTTATCATAAAGCACACACTAGCGCTATCGTGGAGCATTCTGATAACTATAAACCGCCATCCGCCATTTTGCGAGCGAGAGTTGTTGTGGTTTTTCGTCCCGTGATTTTGTCGGTTTTTTCTCCCAGAAAAAAAAGAAAAGGGTGATTTTTTAGTTTAAAATGGATCCTCAACACTTTTATAACAAAAAAAGTAAGTAACAACATGTACATCATATATATTTCATCAACTAAACTTTGTGCCATATTTGGAACACTATGCAGTCACGACATTTTTGATTGACCAAATCTGGAACATCATGCAGTCTGGTGCTTATTTATACTTGGTCAAATTTGGAACACCATGCAGTAATGCTTTTTTTTTTTCAGATAAAATGATGACTCGGGATCGCACTGTAACTAACATTCCTGAAACCAGTGAGGATGAAAATATATCCGACGATGATGATTACGAAATTTCTCACCACAAACCCACAAAGATATGCATTCCAGAAACTGACGAAGATTGTAGTAGTACCGATTCTGACAGCGAAGTTAGCGATTACGAAGAAAAAGTGGAGCTTGAGGGTCAAATGAAGCATGGAGTTGAGATCAACAACCAGCCTTCTACATTAGAGATACCTTCCTCAGGAATAAGAAAAACAAATAAAAAAGTCAAATTGGTTTGGTCTGATGACGGCATTGAATATGATGAGTCATCAATTACTTTTCTTAGAAGTGAAGCTCTTCCAGAAAAAATAATGAAATAATTCCCGAAGATCAGGGATCTTGATGCAAGAAAATGTGAGAGTATACACGCCTACTACCCGGGAAAGAGGACTTCCATTGAACGAGGTTGTTGAAAATATCAAAAAAGGCAAAAGAAAACGCATTCAGCTGCCTCCAGCTGAAGATGGTTTTAATCACTGGCCAGTGTGGCAGTCAGACCGGCAAAGGTGCAAAATGCTGGAATACGTACGCGCAAATAATGTGTCAGAAATGCAAATGCTATTTATGCCTTATTAAAGATCGTAATTGTTTTAAATACTTTCATACCTAAATGTTGTTAAAACAGGGGTGTGTAATGTCTCCATGGTTGTTTAATCTATATATGGACAAGTGTATGAAAGAGCTGAAAGGGTTGGAAGCAGGTGCAAAAATGGAAGATGTTTCAGTAAACTGTTTGTTGTATGCGGACGACGCTGTGCTACTTGCAGACAACGAGCACGAACTGCAAACCCTGGTGTCTAGTGTGTATGAGGTATGCAAGCAATACGATTTGATGATGAATGTGAATAAGTCTAAGGTAATGATTTTCGAAAAAGAAGGAAGCATGACAGTCTGCAACATTAGTGTAAACGGTGAAAATCTGGAACAAGTGGATGAATTTGTTTATTTAGGAAGTATGTTTACAAAGGATGGGAGGGTGGAGAAGGATATTGAAAGAAGGGTTGGGGCAGGCAACAGAATAAATGGTGCACTTAAAGTTGTCATCGCAAACAAAAGCCTATCCAAAAAAGCTAAGATGGCAGTGCACAATGGTGTTCTTGTGCCGACCCTTATGTATGGAAGTGAAGCATGGAACTGGCAAAAGAAGGATGAAAGTAGAATAAATGCAGTAGAAATGAGATCTCTAAGACGAATGTGTGGCAAATCTGTTTATGATATAGTGACAAATGCAAGTATAAGAAGTGAATGTGGTGCGAATGAAAGTGTTATGAACAAAATAAGGAAAGGGTCATTAAGATGGTTTGGACACATGGAAAGAATGAGTGAAGACAGAATGGTAAGAAGGTATATGTAAACGGCGTGAACGGAGCTAGAAATAGAGGAAGCCCGAGGAAAACGTGGCACGATCAAATCAATCAAATATTGAATGTCGGTCACGTGAGGAGTCGGAAAAATCGACGTGCGTGCATGACAAGATGTATGAATGTAGAGGAAGCGAGAGACGTATGTCAGGACAGAACAGTGTGGCGTTCCATTCTTTCTGCCTACCCCTTCGGGGAGACGGCGTGATGGTAAGTTAGTTAGTTAGTTATGTTGTTAAAAATATAATATTTCGTGCAAATAATAAACAAATACATCGTGATGATTAGTTTATTTTATATTAATAAGTTACAAATTTAAAAGGAGAAGAATAATAGATTTTTGAGACCCCACTGCATACTGTTCCAAATTTGGCCACTACATAATCATAACCCTAACTGAATGTTTTTCCAAATTTGGAACAAACGGTTTTTTCTGTATACGTTTTCTAAAAACTACTGTTTTTTTTTGTATTTTTCCTTGGTTAGATTTGTTGTTTAAAATGAAATATTTTTTTCGATGGATTCAAAAATTCCATGCGGTAAAAGGTTAATGTTTTTCGTTAGTTAACAAGAAGAAAAAAAAATGATCAAATGAATCAAATATAAAATGATGGCGACGTGAGGAATCGGAGAAATCGACATGCATTCATGACAAGATGTTTGTATATTACGTAACAAGAGAAGTAGGTCATGAAAGAGCACTGTGACGGTCCATTATTTCAGCCCAACCCTCGGGGAGACGGCGTGATAGTTAGTTTTTAGTATAAAGAAAAAAAACATATTACATTATTATTCTCGCGCCATGTTTTGACACAGCCTCCTCCGACTGGACCGATTCTCTCGCAGCCTCCTGTATATTGCAGTGTTCAGATGCGAGATTAGACGGGATTACGACATCTCAGGCTAGACACACTTCCGTTCTATTGATTGAGGTGAGGTTGCGGCGTTGAAACCGTGGCGCGCGCGGCGGGGCTGCCGACATCTTGGTTGGGAACCACGTATCGAAGATTAGTAACCGCTGATAATGGGATGTGACTATCTCACACTTGTGCATCATGTCATTTAAACCCTGAATACAGGGTGACATAAAAAAAACTAACAAACTAACTAACCATCACGCCGTCTCCCTGAAAGGGTAGGCAGAAAGAATGGACTGTCACACTTTAACCGATGCGGCACTCCATCCTTCTCTTCTCGCTCCGCGGAAGACGCGGTGTGATGGGTTGCGAACCTCATCGCCACCAACAGGCATCTCCCGCGCACACTTTGATCGTCCAACATTGACAAAATAAATCTAAAACAAATAATATAAAATACAATGATATAAAATAAAATAACGTTCATATTTAAATATTCCATTGTTTTGGCCGAAACAATATGATATTTTAACATTTCATAACTGTTAATGCAATAACTTTGTTTTATATCACAATTGTATTTATTTAACTTTACGACAGCTGTTTCATCAACCGATGTTGACATCATCAGGTGTTACAAAAATATATATCAAATCTCAAATTTTACATTTGATATATATTTTTGTAACATCTGATGATGTCAACATTGGTTGATGAAACAGCTGTCGTAAAGTTAAATAAATACAATTGTGATATAAAACAAAGTTTTTTCATTTACAGTTATAAGTTTATATTTGTTTAGCATGCTGCGTGAACGCTCTGAATCCGAGAGGTGCGGGGAGCATTTCAATCGGTAGCCTGGCTCTTGGGAATTCAGTAGCTATGGAGCGTTTCTCGGGAGAGTACCGCGTTGTGTGTGCGAGAGTTTTACAAAAAACGGTGATTCGGCGACTGTAAGCCGTGGAAGACCAAGGAAAGCATGACATGACCAATTTAATCAAATATGATGGTAGAGGAATCTAGAGAGTAAGGTCAGGATAGAACGGTATGGCGATCCATCCCCTCTGCCTACCCCTCCGGCGAAACAACTCGATTTTTAGTTAGTTAGTCATATAGTCTTAATTACATGCGTGTATGACTCGTAATTGTCAGACGTGGTGGTTGTAAGAAGGGCGGAATGGAGAATGTTGTTAACATAAAGCGATCGCTTACCGCAACCGATGACAGGTCATAAGTCCTGTAAACGCATCGACCACCATATTGTTTCCAAAAAAAAAAACAATTTACATCTTCGTCTCATTGAGATACAATTAATCCTTAAAATAATTTTAATCTTTTGGAGGCCCCAATGGCGAAAAAGTTTTAGAAGCAGCGTGCTTGCATTAATGTTTCGAATCCCACGCGAAAAATACTCCGTCGAGGTCTTATGAATGGAGCAGCGGTGAATGAATAGCCAGTCCTCGTACAGCAACCGGTTTCGCCTGGGTTCAACACTCCAATCAACTAATGCTCAACGGGAAATCGGACAAAAAAAAAACCGCCTAAAAACTTGAATTCGCCTCGGCCAGACGTAATGGGTATTTACTTATGTATATTTTAATAGATTATAAACCAGAAGAAATCTAATCTTAATGTGTTTGCATTTGAATGGCTGCAATAAACATTGTAATTTAATGAAACGTTCAAATTTTGGCCACATTCACGAATATAGCTACGTTATTCGCCATTTAGACTGTGTTGAAATCAACTCTAGGATATCTCATTTCTACTGCATATATTCTACGTTCATCCTTCTTTTGCCAGTTACATGCTTCGCTTCCATACATAAGACTTGGTAGAAGTACACCATTGTGCACTGCCATTCTAGCTTTTTTGGATAGGTTTTTGTTTACGATGACAACTTTAAGTGCTCCATTCTCTTTGTTGCCTGCCCCAAACCTTCTCTCAATATCCCTCTCCACTCGCCCATCTCTTGTAAACATACTACCTAAATACACGAACTCAACTACTTGCTCCAAATTTTCACCATTCACGCTAATGTTGCAGACTGTCATGATTTCTTCTTTTTCAAAAATTTTTTACATTTCGCATGTATACCTCATACATACAACTTTAAGTGCACCATTCACTTTGTTGCCTGCCCCAGGTAGGCAGAGAGAATGGACCGCCACACTACTCTATCATTACACACCTCTCTAGCTTCCCCCACATTTATACAACGAGTCATACACGCACGTCGATTCTTCCGACTTCTAACATGACTACACAACAAAAACCATCGCGCCGTTTACCCGCAGGGGTAGGCAGAGAGAATGGACCGCCACACTACTTAATCATGGCAAACCTCTTTCTCCACATTCTTACAACGCGTCATACACGCACGTCGATTCTTCCGACTTCTAACATGACCACACAACACAAACCATCACGCCGTTTACCCGCAGGGGTAGACAAAGAGAATAGACCGCAACACTACTCTATCCTGACACACCTCTCAAGATACCTCCACATTCATACAACGCGTCATACACGCACGTCGATTCTTCCGACTTCTAACATGACCAACCTTTAAAATTTGATTAACTTGGTCTTGCTATGTTTTCATTGATCTATCTCGACTCCTAACTCTGTTTACATCGTAAACGTAATGGGTATTTACTTATTTGACGACCTTCGTGGCCGAGAGGTAAGTACTTTGACTGCCACCCCGAAGGTTCCGGGCTCGATTCCGGCAAGGGCAGTGTGATTGTCACACTGTCTTGGTCTGGAGTAGAATTCACGTGACAATAAAATGGCGCTAGATAAGCTACCTATCACATGTCACGAGAATCACTATGATAGCTATAATACCCTTTACATCGATTTGGCTCATGCTGTCATGACGTAATGAGCGATTTAATAATAATAAAAATAAAATAATAATAAAGTAGAAAAGAGAAGTATGTAGATGCATTATTTCTGCCTACCCCTTTGCGGAGACGGCGTGATGGTTTGTAAGTTAGTTTTAAATTTTTAATTTAAAAAAAGTTGGTGGCGATGAGGTTCGCAACCCATCACACTGCGTCTCCCGCGGGGCGAAAAGAGAAGGATGGAGTGCCGCATCGGTTAAAGTGTGACAGTCCATTCTTTTTGCCTACCTTTTCGGGAATACGGCGTGATAGTTAGTTAGTTAGTTAGTTAGTTAAATAATAATAATATTATATAAATATTTTAAATATAATATTATCAAATTGTTACGAATATATTTGTAAACAATTTCACATATTTATAATATTTTAAACAACAACAACAACAAAACCATCACGCAGTTTCCCCGCAGGGGTAGGCATAGAAAATGGACCGCCACACTACTCTATCCTGGCACACCTCTCTAGCTTCCTCCACATTCATACATCGAGTCATACATGCACGTCGATTTTTCCGGCTTTTGACATGACCAACCTTTAATATTTGATTAATTTGATTAATTTGATTAATATTTTAAATAATTATATAATAACACTGATGAAGGGAAGGTTTGTCCGAAACGTTTTTGATATTCTTTTTAGTTTTTTAATAAATGTCGTGAGTGTCGTATACAAAGTATATAAAAAAGAAACATTAAACATTTACAACACAAAGTTATGGCGAACATAGAAGTTTTATTAATAGTTATCGCTTAAATGACATGGTAATACACCTTCCTACAGAAACTTAGTATCTACACTTTCATCCTTCACATCCATCTTCGGTTTAGCAAGAGTCGCTAAAGCGTAGGCACCATAACTCCAATTTGCGAAGCGATAAGCAAGAGTCGTTAATTACAATGAAATCGGTCGAATCTGAAATGTAATTAATTTCGTTAGGATAATGAAATTTTAAATCTAAGGTAAAAAATAAAACATAAACTTAAAGAGGTTCCCAAATATTTTCTCCCGATGACCCCCAGCCCCCTCAGACAAGGGGATGTGATATCTCCGAAGCTGTTCACCTGTGTTTTAGAAGATATATTTAAAATTCTGGACTTGTTTGAACGTGGCCTCAACATAAATGGCGAGTGCATTTCCCACCTTCGCTTTGCAGAGGACATTGTCATTCTGGCGGAATCTGTGGGGCAACTCGAAGGCATGCTTATGAATTGAACACTGCATCCAGACAAGTGGGTCTCGGGATGAATTTGGACAAGAAGAATAATATAATGACCATATTATCCCGAAATTAGTAACCGTCGATGGGTCGGCTCTCGAAGTGGTACAAGAATACACATATCTTGGCCAAATCATTCAATTAGGTAGAAACAATTTCGAGAAAGAAGCCGACCGAAGAATTCAGTTGGGTTGGGCGGCCTTTGGAAAATTACGTCATGTTCTCACCTCTAAAATATCACAATGCCTCAAGACTAAAGTCTTCAACCAATGCGTCTTGCCAGTCATGACGTACGGAGCCGAGACGTGGACACTGATAAAAGGTCTAGTCTCCAGATTCGAGGTCGCCCAACGCGCCATGGAAAGAGCCATGCTTGGAATAACCTTGAGGGACAGATGTAGAAACGAATTTATTCGTCAACAAACCAAGGTGACTGAGGTGGCTCGGATGATGGGCGGGCTGAAGTGGCGATGGGCTGGCCATATCTGTCGGAGAACCGACGGTCGATGGGGGAGACGGGTTCTGGAGCGGACCCCTGCCCGCTGGACCGACGTTCTGTAGAGGATTGTTGGACATGGATGGATGGGAGCAGCAACGGATAGGGGGCGGTGGCGTGCTTTGGCAGAGGCCTAAATTCAGCGGTGGATGACAGACGGGTGATGATGATGATGATGACCCCCTGCCTGTATCCGTCCAAAACATTTCATTTCAACCTGACAGACCAAAACACTTCAACTATTGAAAATAGCCATGATGTTACTTACCCTCCAATAGAAGATAAACAATGAATAATATCGATTACACTTGCATGAGGAAGGCTGAAAAAAACGTGGCACGATCAAATCAATAAAATATTAAATGTCGGTCAAGTAAGGAGACGGAGAAATCGACGTGCGTGCATGACACGATGTATGAATGTAGAGGAAACGAGTAAATTATGTCAGGACAAAACAATGTGGTGGTCCATTCTTTCTGGAGAGATAATTTGACGGTTAGTTAGTGAGTAAGTTAAATTTTTGTCATATAAAGCGAATGATCAACGATCAGAGAATGATCCAACGCCGTGTGGTCTGTTTTATTGAACGTTAACTCAATGAACAGACTGGATGCATTTGAAATGTGGCTCCATCGACGAATGCTCAGAGTTCCCTGGACAGACATGGTTACCAATACCTAAGTCTTGAGACGAGCTAGAGTTGACAGGGAACTGTTATCAACTATCAAGGTTCGAAAGATCTCAAATCTGACTCACATACTGCGCGGGGAAAAGTACCACATTATTCTTCTGATATTGGAGGGGAAAATTGAGGGACGCCGAAGAAGACAAATGTGCTGGCTGCGAAACATGAGGGAGTGGACCGGCATCCGAAGGGTGGAGGAGCTGTTCCGAGCGGCGCAGGACAGGGACAGGTTCGCCGAGGTGATCGCCAACGTTGGGGGGACCCGACAGGGCACTTGAAGAAGAAGAAGAAGATATAAAAATAAAGGTAATTTAAAAGTTTGTTTGTCTCACGGCCCAATTTTGAAATATAAAAGAAGATATGAAGTTTTGTGTGATTAATAAAAACATTACGCTTTCGGCACACACAAATTGTATCAAATGGGACGAGAGTTTGAGAACACCGTGTATTAATGCCATACAAATTCGCATCAGCAGTAATACCACGAACCCAATCGTTCACACCTAGTCGCTCGTCTGGGCGCAGCAATAACACTTATGTACGTTGCGGGAGAGGATAGTGCGCCAAGAGTCAGATCCCCGGGGACCCGTGCGGGGCATACGTGACATCTGTGTGGAGCTGAAGGAACACTAGGGAAAGGGGTGTAAGTCCGGATGTAACAAAGTAATATACATATATTTTAAAATATACAAAAAAGCTAGAATGGCAGTGCACAATGGTGTTCTTCTACCGACCCTTATGTATGGAAGCGAAGCATGGAACTGGCAAAAGAAGGATGAAAGTAGAATAAATGCAGTAGAAATGAGATCCTTAGACAAATGTGTGGATACTGTGTATGATAGAGCGTCGAATGAAAATATAAGAAGTTATGAACAAAATAATGAAAGGATCATTAAGATGGTTAAGACACATGGAAAGATATATGAAGAAAGAATGGTAAAAAAATTATATGTTAACGATGCAAACGGAACCAGAAATAGAGAAAGACCGAGGAAAACGTGGCACGATCATATCAAATATTGAATGTCGGACATGTGAGGAGTCAGAGAAATCGACGCGTGTACCTGACAGGATGTATGAATGTTGAGGAAGCAAGTGTGGCAGTCCATTCCTTCTGCCTACCCCTTCGGGGAGACGGCGTGATGGTTAGTCAATTATATTTTTTGAAATAATGAAATATAAATTCAAATTCAATTCCTATGTTCAAAATGTTCCCGTAACATATCCCCTCTCCTCAATCCTAATTATATTCCTCCACCTTTATACATAACTCCACCCCCTTTTAGTATATAAGTAACCACTCTGTTTTATTTTATTGTTAAAATTGTGTACATTGATAAAGGTTATATTATATTCGAAACATTTCTGTGCTTTAAGTTATTCAAAAAATACATTTTTTTATTAAACTTTTTTTTTTGTGGATGATATCTTTATAAATATGCTTAATTTATAAAATGCTGTAATTGTTTGGGGAATTTGTTTTTAACAACAACAATAAACCATCACGCCGTTTTGCCAACTTTGGGAACCCATGATTTAGACGGTTCGGACATATGGAACGAATAGATGAGAAAATAATGGTTTAAAAGTTGTATATTAGCAGTGTGAATGGAAACAAAAGCCGAGGACGCCCGAGGAAGACACGGCGTGATCAAATTAATCAACTACGAGTACTAAAAGGGGGGCTACATTCGAAGTCGGAAAAATCGACGAGCGTCATGTCAGGATTGAGCAGTGTGGCAGTCCTTCCTCTCTGCCTACATCTCAGGGAAAAAGGCGTTATGAATAGTTAGTTAAATATTTTATAAAATTTCACACGATACTTATTTATCGTTTTCCGAAAGAGTTACACAAAAGCAGGTGATAAAAGCCACACTGACGACTTAAAACTAAACATATCCCTTGCCCTCGGGGGAATTACGTTTAAACTTTGCGAAATACGAGGAGCCAGGCAACATTTAAACTATTCCGACTTATGCTACTTTCCCCGCGAGGTTTCAACTTATTTATAAGATAGAGGGCATCATGCAGGTCTTAAAAGGTTCCATATTCATCTGCCGCCCCTGGAGATGAGTACAACTTGGGTTTTATTAGACGTACACCCTCCTTGCAAACCTACATATGCATACGTGTAGGTACAGGGAAGGTCGGTGAAATTTACGTACAGAATAACAAACACATGTAAAAATTTCATAATAAACAACACCAAATTGTTCTCCTTTTGTTTTGTGCACTACTGCCTTACAACAATAATCAGATTTTTTTTAATAATCAAGAAATGACCTCGGGCACGCGCATCTTGTGCATTTCGAATTACTTTCGGAGAGAATCGAAATATTACTCTCCCGCTCGCTTGTATTCAAAATATTCTCGTTCTCTTTCTTGATGACTTCTATGATTTCCATTTTCTACTAGACACCCAGAAAAGGGATAATAGGTAGCTTTACTATCGCCATTTTATTATCACGTGAATTCTACACCAGACCAAAGAGAGTGTGACTATCACACTGCCGTAAGAATCGAACCCGGGACCTACGGTATGGCAGTCAGAACTCTTTTTTTTCTCTTTTTTCTTTTATACAACAGGTTGCTTTAACCCAAATACTGTATACACATTATTTTTAGCTATTATGTTGATGATTCACATGACATGTGATAGGTAGCCAATCTATCGCCATTTTATCACGTGAATTCTACACCAGACCAAAGACAGTGCGACTATTACACTGCCGTCGCCAAGAATCGAACCTTCGGGGTGGCAGTTAATGCACCTACCATTCGACTACGAAGGTCATCAATCATCTGCCTTACATTTCTTCCTTATTTCGTCGTTCGGTATTCTAACATTTCTATTTCATTTTATTGTCATGTGAAATCTACACCAGACCAAAAACAGTGTGACCTTCGGTATGGCAGTCAGAACTCTTACCACTCTGCCACGAAGGTCGTCGTACAAGACACGCGAAAAGGGGATAATTGTAGAATATTATGTAGTACAAAGGCTTGTAAATAATTTGATACGCATATTGTTAACACAAAATGGAATCTAGCAGATTCGGTTTTGACAACGATATTGCCTTTCAGCGTGTATTACGGAATACGCACTAGACATTATGTGCTCTGTACATAGCAACACTAAGCCCATTGTTTACGTTTCGCGAAATTAACCCTCAGCATTAGGCAGATGGTACCCCGGCCCGATGATATTTGTCGACTCCAAACAATAAGGCATTATATCAAATGTATCGATCGCCTTAAATTGTATATAAACCTAGAGGTAATTAACAACGTATTTGAATACATGAAATTTGAAATAGAGTCCGTTCATTTCTAGGAAATTACTTGCAACAGTGTGAGTGACACTGCGTTTACAAAAAAAACTAAACGCTGTTTTTATTTTATTTTTTACTAACTAACTAACCATCACGCCGTCTCCCCGAAGGGATCTTCTTCTTCTTCTTTGCTAGCCTTTTTCCCTGGATATAGGCCTCTTCCAATTTCCTCCACTTGTCTCTATCCTCCCCCTTTGTAGCCAAGATTTTCCAACCCTTTTGACAATATCATCGGTCCATCTCATCGGTGGCCTTCCGACACTTCGCCTATTTGCCCATGGTCTCCAACTGAGTATCCTTGGTGCCCATCTGCTGCCACCCTGTCTAACCAAGTGTCCAGCCCATTGGCATTTAAATTTTGCTACTCGGTCCATTACGTCAGCAACCCTGGTGCGGCGTCTGATTTCTTCATTCCTTATGCGGTCACGCAAGCTCACGCCAAGTATCTGTCTTTCCATGGACCTCTGTGTACACTTGAGCCTGTGGAGTTATCTCTAGTCCGTATGTCATCATGGGTAGTATACACATGTCGTAGACCTTTCTTTTGAGACAAACCGGTATTTCATCATTTTCAAAGACATGTCTCAGTTTACCAAAGGCGGCCCAGCCCAGTCCAACTCTTCAAGGTAGCTCCGCAATTTGGTTCTTTTTTCCTAGTCTGATTTTATGACCCCGAAGGGGTACGCAGAAATAATGGACTGACACACTTTTCTTTCCTGACATAATTCTCTCGCTTCCTCAACATTCATACATTGTGTCATGCACGCGCGTCAATTTCTCTGACTCCTCACGTGGCCGACATTCAATATTTGATTTATTGATGGACATGGACATCCAGAATAATTCAGTGGAGGCCTTGGACAAAGAAAAGGAGTGTCGGGAGGCCCAGGCAGGAATAGCTGGAACGACCTGGATGCGGAAGGGTAAAGAGAGTGACGAGTGGAAGAAAATGGAAGAGGAATATATCTAACAGTGAAAATAAGAAGAAGAAGACTCAAAAGGTTAACTGTTAAGACCAAAGTATTGCTGTAAAATCAAGGGTAGCCTACCCCTGAGGTGGTCCTTGACAACACACTCAGTCCACAGTTGTAAATATTCCTTTTAATTTCCGGGGAACCCATTCGGGAACCACAAGTCGACTATACATAAGCGCCGGCGGGTGAGAATTCCAAATTCAAATATTTAAACGAAATAGGAACGAAATTTTAAATACATAAATACAACTGAATACCTGATATAATTTGGTAATTTTTTTATATGAATAATTCATTTGTTTATTATTGTTATCAACAAATAAGACATAACAAAAACAAAAAATATTTAGGCGACTCCTTTGGACACAAAACGGTAAACAAAAATACAATTAATTGCGTAGATTTTCACGGTTGGCAGCAATATGTTTGTTGTGTTTTTGGGTAACACCGTGTAATTTGGTTAACTCCTTCTCGACCGACGTTTCGGAGATCGTTGCAGTCTCCATCTCCATGGAGACTGCGAAAAACATCGGTCGAAAAAAGTCGTACCCAAGCACACAACAAAACTATCGATATAAGAGATAACATAAGTGTATCTCAGAAGGATCCCAAATATGTCAGTGAGGCAGTATTCTTTCCAAAATTGCATTTTTTTTAAAATGTGAAATCACTTTTTGTCACAAAATAAAAACTGTTTTCGAAACGAGCCGAGAAAAATAACTTAAAGATGGAAAATCAGCGGTTAAATTCTTTAAAAAAATCGTCAGTATGGAATTCCACGGTGGACTTGAACTCGGATCTTCTGGCTTAAAAGGTTCAGCTCTTGTGGCTATCCCTCTTACGTCTGATGAGGACAGTATTAGACAGGTGGGTGTAGCCTGGAGTGTTCCACTGAAGGAGGATCGATTCTGGGCGCCTGTGGAAGTGTTTGGGTCGTAATTTGAAAATTATTTTATTGTGGGGTTAGGATGAGAAGTGGGTTATTTCTAAAAAATTTCTGCAAGTTTTTTAATGAATTCATCCATCATCGTTTTACAAATCATTTTTGTTATTGCAATAAAATGAAAATACACGCCGCCACTGGATAAAATGATAAGTTTGAACGTGTTCAAAGGCATCCTTTTCTCGATTTGTTTATGACCGCATATACCATCGCTGTATAATAATAACTATTTATAAAGGATAAGCAACAGTGCAGGAATGTATTTAAAAGTGAAATACAAACTTTTGTATTTCTTAATAATACGAATGAAAACGTCTTTTCGTATAGTTCTGACGAATTACAAGTCTTGGTGTCGAGAATGTACGAGGTATACAAGGTAAAACAAAATGTATAAAAGGTTGATTAGACCAGTTCTAACAAATGCCTCGGAGACTTTGCACACGATGCTCTGCTGGACAACCTCTAGTGATCTGTGTGAATGAATCCGGGCCCTGATTCATCACTTTTGTCCATGCAATGTATTTTTTCATTGCGATATGTAGGTACAACGTCAGGTGTTTTCGGTTGTCCGTGCAATATATTTCATCATGAAATATGCTGGTACAGTAGTCGAAGTCCATTGCGTCCACTTATGTGGGTCATGCATTTCGTACTTTGTCTGCGAGGTCAATAACCTACACACTCACTAAACGTGATGAAATAAAGATGAACTGCTTCGAAAGGAAGATCCTCCGCAGAATCTTCGGACCCATTAAGGATGGTCAGACGAGGAGAAGGAGTTACTACACAGAGCTATACGATCTATACCAGGACGTCAGCGTGGTCAAGTTTATAAAGATTAACAGACTGCGCTGGCTAGGGCACTTGCACCGCATGGGGGATCTGGAGCTCCCCGAAGCGTCAGCAGGTCGAGACTGCGATGGTTGTATAGTGCCGTAGCAGACTGTCGGGTCCTGGAGCATCAAGACTGGGAGGTGGCGGCCAGAGACGGGACGGGATGAAGACGTTTGGACATATGGAATGCATGGATGAAGGAAGATTGAAAGGTTAGAAAGTATACGTTAACGGTGTGATTGAAGTACGGAGGAAAATTTGGCATGACCAGATTAATCAAATTTTATTTATTTAACTAACTAACTAACAAAGTTATAAAAAAATTACAGGAACATTTTTCAACTTATAAAACAACATTTTATAAACAACCAATAATATAAAAATTGCAAATGAAAAAACAACATAAAATGTTTAATTTGCTTAACATTGTTAAAATCCTAGTATATCTACTATCTATATCTATTTTACAGAATAAAGGAATGAGGGTTATACCAAGTATAGCCCTCATTCCTTTATTCTGTAAAACCTGTAGGTTATCAATATCTCCTTTATTTGTTAAAAACAATACAGAAGAAAATAATTAAAAAAAGTCATGATAGACCAGCTTTCTACTATTATATCCAATTTATTTTTGAATTGAAAGTTAAATTTTTCGTCGAATATAATACCCAGATACTTGATATTATTTACCACTTCTATCAATTCATCGTTAATTTTTAGCATATTGTAATTTTGAAGTTTTATTTTATTTCCCACAATTATGCACTTGATTTTATCCACATTTAATTTGTATAACTCGCTGTATGAATGTGGAAGAAACTAGAGACGTGTGTTAAGATCGAGTAGTGTGGCGGTCCATTCTCTCTGCCTACCCCTTCGGGGAAACGGCGTAATGTTGTTGTTGTATAAAATAAAATTTCTTCTTCGTTTTCAAAAACCGCCCGTTTTGACTTTCATACATATCTTATATTATATGTAAAATTCTCGACACCAAGACTTGTAATTCGTATGCAGAAAAGCATCATCCGTGTAAAGCAGACAACTTACAATTTACGTACTTCCATAATGGTAAGCCATCTGTCTTTTTTGTCATTAATATAGATTACACACGAAGAGCAACAAATACTACTTTACCGCGTATTGAAAACGGCTTTTGCACTGCCATTCCTTTGTATATATACCAACTGTCATCTTTTACCTAACTAACTAACTAACTAACCATCACGCCGTCTCCCCGACAGGGTAGGCAGAAAGAATGGACTGTCACATTTTAACCGATGTGGCACTCCATCCTTCTCTTTTCGCTCCGCGGGAGACGCGGTGTGATGGGTTGCAAACCTCATCACCACCAATAGGCATCTCCCACGCACACTTCGATCGTCCAACATCCACAAAATAAATCTAAAACAAATCATATAAAATACAATGATATTAAATAAAATAAAATAACAAAATAAGAATATAACATTTAAAATAAAAATGATTAATAGTAGACACAAATATTAAATGTTAATTGTATAATATTAAAAATATATTTGAGACTGAATAGTGATAACTTATGAATCGGACATTCCAGACTCAATTCTAAAATGATAATTTCTTAAAGTTAAATCATAGAACTACCTGCGCACAACGATATTAAATTAACTTGATTATCCACTAATGGAAAGCGCATCCATCCTATTTGGCTACAAACTATCATAAAGTGAGCTTTGATCAATAAAGTAATACTGGACTGCCAAACCGTCGCGTATAAATTGCGTCTCGGTGAGGGTAAGCGTCAACGAAGGAAGCATCCTTCGTATCGGTGTGCGTCGGGTGAAATGGAATTTTCACAAAAGGGTGTAATATAATATTATTTATCATAATATTATTTATAAAACAAATTTAAGAACGCACAATATTGAGAACATAATTCAGGTTCAATTCTCAGCAGGTTCGCTGGTTTCAGTCCAATGGATTGGTTTGTGGCAAAGTATAACACTTTTACTGGTTCTTGGGATGCCATTCGGGCCTTTAATGTGATAGTTCCCCGTTGATTTTCACAATTTTGGTATATAGCATGTTATTTTAATCCAATTACTGTACATGTGCCGACCCTTATGCATGGAAGTGAAGCATGGAACTTGCAAAAGAAGGATTAAAGTAGAATAAATACAGTAGAAATGAGATCTCTAAGACGAATGTGTGAAAGTATATGATAGAGTATGATAGAGAGAACAAAATAATGAAAGGGTCGTTAAGATTGTTTGGACACATGGGAAGAATGAGTGAAGACATATGTAAACGTCGTGAACGTAACTATAAATAGAGGAAGGCCGAGGAAAACTTGGCCTTATCAAATCAATCAAATATTAAATGTCAGTCACGTAAGGAGTCGGAGAAATCGACGTGCGTGCATGACAGGATGTATGAATGTAAAGGAATCGAGATAAGTATGTGAGGACATAACTGTGCGGTGTTCTATTCTTTCTGCCTACCCCTCCGGAGAGACGACGTGATGGTTTGTTAGTTAGTTCGAAACCTTTCTTTGCACAAACACATGTTTCGGTTGCACGCGTCCTTCTTCAGCGTAATTTTTAAATTTGACCGGATTTTTTGTCCGTTATATCCGAAGATCGTTTAATATGGTAGAGATCAGTACAGTTTTACTGTAATTAAAAAAAGTATACATATTTTTTTTAATAAAAAATAAATGCTTGTGTTTGCTACGAAGAAACAAGGGAATAATATGAACGGTCAGAGCAAAGGTCTACGTAGACAGACCGAGTAAAAAGACATTAAAAAAAAACACGGACAGGTGGGTCTCTCGACCTTTTATGAAACCACCTGCCGCTGAGATGCATCGTGTGCAACAATGCATTAAAATTATAACATACAATAAAAGCATCACAGGGCATACATCAAGAAGAACATTTAAAAATTAACAATATTAATCAAAATAATTGTTAATAACTTAACATCACGCCTTCTCCCCGGAGAGATAGACAGAAAGAATGGACCGCCACACTGTTGTCCTGACATACTTTTCTCGATTCTTCTACATTCATACATCTTGTCATGCACGCACGTCGATTTTTCCGACTCCTCACGTGTCCGACATTCAATATTTGATTGATTTGATAGTGCCACGTTTTCCTCGGCCTTCCTCTATTTATAGCTCCGTTCACGCCGTTAACATATACCTTCTTTTCCATTCTGTCTTCACTCATTCTTTCCATGTATCCAAAGCATCTTAATGACCCTTTTCTTATTTTGTTCATAACACTTTCATTCGCACCACATTCACTTCTTATACAAATTATCAATGCAAAAAGAAGTATGGTATATCCAATAAAGCTAAGATGACAGAACATAATGGAGTTCTAGTATTACATTATGTATGGAAGTAAAGCTTTGAGCTGGCAAAAAAGGATAAATGACTAATGTAGTTGAACTCCTCCTAAACGGCAGGACCGATTTTGATGAAATTTTTGTGAGTGTTTGAGTGGATCCCTGGACGGTTTAGATTTACGCTGACCTGGTGGGTGACCGTTATCTGGAAAGTTAATGAATAATTGAAATTCTGAGAATCACCCATAGCTATGTTTATTTATCATAGATGGCGCTGATATCAAATTCTGTAGAATTAGATTTTTTTATCAAGCCAGCTAATAGCAGCCAAGTCAACGTTCGGGCAGGACTACTTCTGTCGGGTCCGCTAGTACAATATAAATATTAGAACAAATTTTTATTTTTATTTTCATTATTAACAAAGAGATTCCACTATGAAATTTCAAAAAACAAAAATATTTTTTTAATATTTTATCAATCAATCAAACAAATTAATTTATTTTCTCAAAAGATATTACAAAGAACAATTTTAGTTTAAGGCATCTATTGAGAACAGGTAAAACATAAAAATATATAATACCAGGAACGCATGAGAGATAGTTCGAGATTAGGAATACAAGATATTCTCCAAAGTCAAGAGTATTTGTCTTCTGAATGTACTTTCACGAATATGAAAGACGTCGATCTCCGAAGCGATCATGTTCAGCAGTTTGATTGCTCTCCCCACCGTCATCACCAGAGGCAGGTTGGTTCTGCATGCTGGGAGATAAAACAGTATGTGCTGACGCTATCGAAGATAACTATCTGGAACATAAAGATGGATAGCCTCCAAGATAACGGAGTTCTCAAAGAATCCCCTGATAAGTCTGAAGAAATGGGTAAGTGTACACCCATCTGTTCTTATCTGCAATCTATTGGTCCCCAGCATGTCCAAGAGGAATGTAGTGGGATAAAGACAAGGATAGCCGAGGGAGGTGCCGTGATATGGAGTCCTCATGAGGCTCAGTATTCTCTCATGTTGGAGAGGGTTCAAAAGAAATTCTTGAGAGCCCTCTACATCAGAGAGTACGGGGTATATCCTTGGCTTTATCCAACGGCATTTCTCTTGGGTATGCTGGGGTATAACTCCCTCCAACTGAGGAGGGAAGGATTACTAACATCACATTTTTACAAACTGATTCGGGGCTCTATTGAGAACCCCTATGTTCTGGAGCGAATAGGTCTTTTTGTTCCTGATAACTACCTGCGACAGCGCCGACATCAATTGTTCTTTACTCCGTCACGCAGAACCAACCTGCCTTCGGTGATGCCAGTAGGAAGAGCAATTCGGACGCTGAATCTAATCATCTCGGATTTGGACATTTTCAGTGTCAGTGAGGCAGTATTCATAAAAAAAATATTGCAAACTCTGGAAAGAGTACTGCCTCACTGACGTCGACATACGAGTATTTGGATTCCTTCTGATATGTATGATTTTTTTGGACTTATGTTGTTTTGTTTTTTATCTTTATAATACTGTTTTGTGTCCAAATGAGTCGCCTAAATGTTTTATCGTTTGTTATGTCTCATTTGTAAATGTTTAAATAAATAAATAAATAAATAGCTACCTGACTCTCTCATGTGGAGATATCTCAGAAATCTTTTCTGAACCCTCTCTAACATGAGCGAGTATCTCACCTCGTGGGGACTCCATATCACCGAACCACACTCGAGCCTAATTGTTAAAAATTTTCCTAATGAGTCAAGTATGCCAATGTATTTTAAAAACATCCCTTTATCTGGAGGAACAAAGTCGCTCATTAAGTTCAGTTTTATTTAGCCAGAAGGCGATAGTGTATGATCAATATTGCCAGAATAACACCATATTATTGTACAAAAATCTTACAATGTCTCTAATGAAAAATTACAAAACGTGCAATTGTGCCTTTGTATTACCGAAGGAACGATATGTGTATTATTATTTTATAAGAAAAGGGTCATATTAAGATGAGATGACCAAAAATCACGCCCGAATCGCATACCTTAACAAGATTCACATAGGTATATCGATTGGAATGTGGTCTCACAAACACGGGTCTGGGGTTACATTCGCAATGCGATTCCCAGCGACACGTGTACTGAGAGAGGGTGAACAATGCGACCCCCGGTGGTGCAAGTGGCATGTGAATTCCCCGTTTAGCTGCATTCTCTGAATGGTGCAAGGAAAAAGAAGGAATGTTATTTTTTATAATGACTTTTATCAAGAATTTCATATCTATGGAACTAATAAATAAGACTGTACGATCTCTAACGTGAGCGCAAAAAACACATTATTTTGAAGAAATAATATACCAAGGAAAACGTGGCACAATCAAATCAATCAAATATTAAATGTAGGTCACGTGAGGAGTCGTGAAAATGGACCTTCGTGCATACATAGGGGTAAAAGTCGTGGTAGATAGAGAGATGACCAATTGGACGACCAAGGCTGTGGTGGGAGGATGAAGTTGGGAGAGATGGGGCGAAATTGTTACGAGTGTCAGATAGGAGGGTCGAAGCGGAGGACAGGAAGAGTTGGCGAAGGAGGCGAAGAATACTGGAGGCTAAGGCTCGATATGGGCTATAGGGCCATCGAAGAAGAAGATTACAGGTATTCAAGAAGATTCATATTCAATTCAAAGGATTTTAAATTTTATTATAGCTGACATATTTATACTCGTATATACTCGTAACGGTTGTTTGTAATATCTTTTGAGAAAATAAACTGATTTAATTTGTAGAATTTTTTTTTTATATACAAATACTTGTAGACAAATACTGGATTTTTACCCATTGCGGATTAATTGCTTACAAATTATCTCAAGAGATGGCGCTAGAGTACATCAATGTGAAGTTATTAAAAATAGTAGCATATATACATTTGTCCAATGGGGTGTCGTAAGAAGGGCGGAATGGGGAATGTTGTTAACATAAAGTGATCGCTTAACCCAACCAATGACAGGTCATAAGTCCTGTAAACACCTCGACTACCATATTCTGTTTCCAAATAATTTACACCTTCGTCTCTATTGAGATACAATTAATCCTTAAAAAATGATTTGATTTGATTTGAGACCTTCTGTGTGGCAGTCGTAGCTTTGCCACTCTTCTAAAAGGTCGTCATTTTTTCTGGCATTCAATCAAAAACAACGTGTTGAAATAATATCGTCAAACATAATATTATAAAAAAGTATACCACAAGATTCTGGAATAATTTTATAACAAAAAATCGTATTTTTCGTGAAAAATAAGGATTTTTTTCTTGCACAAGTAACAAAATCTGTAGAAGTTAGATTCGTCCTTTTGGGAATAAGGGATAAACTTTTTTCGAGTGTATTCTCTACCCTCTGAAATATTATTCAGTTCTTGAGCGGTGACAAAAATAAATTCTTTGAAAAGAAAACTTTCACCCTTTCGTTTTCAATTTCAAAACTTTGACGTCTTCTTCTTCTCCTTCATATTTTTTTGCGAGTTTTTTTTTGGATATAATAATAGTACTTATACCGCTTTTCGCGTGAGTCCGCCCGGGATAACGTGATTTTTTTGGATGTAGAATTTTTTTCGTATTAAATTATACGTGTTTATTCAAATAAGTTTCAAAATATAATGCGATGAATTTAATGCAAAAGAAATACATGTTACAACTTCAAAACATTCTAAAATATAAATTTATTTAACCTTTAGACGCCCAGTGGTCCCGTACGGGACCGCGGATTTGCGTTGTTCAATGTCCAACGGTCCCGTATGGGACCGGTGATTATGGTGCATTTCGCTATCGGATTACACTGATTTATGACAATAGTATTCAAAATATGCAAATTCTTCTTCTTCTTGTCCTATCACACATCCGTGTTGCATAGGGCCTCAAGTAATCTTCTCCACCCGACTCTATTGCATGCCTGATGCCTAACATCATCCCAAGTGAGGCCTGCTGCTTTAACCTAGTCCTGCAGGGCTCTTCTCCAGGTGACTCTAGGTCTACCCCGCTTCCTCTTCCCCCTTTAGGGAATAAGTATTTCGTGGCAGAGTGGTAAGAGCTCTGACTTCCATACACAAGGTCCCGGGTTCGATTCCCGTCTATGGCAGTGTGATTGTCATACTGTCTTTGGTATGGTGTATAATCATGTTATGTTCTTATCAATCCTATGCATGTAAATTCTAATTTATGTTATGTTATGTTCTTTTCTATCTCATGTAATTTCTAATTTCTCTTATGTTATCCTTATTCTCGTTTTTGTGTTTTGCCGTTATATGTTAGTTGTCTGTCTAATTGCCCAATTTTTTTATATTACCTTTGTAACTAAACATGTCATTTTTGTAAAAGCTCTTTTTGAATTCACATAGATTTTAAACTTTATTTATATTAGTATTCGTCTCCTATTCGCTCGCCCCACATGTACATCATCCGGTCACATATTGGACTGGTAAATTACCATCCCTTTGTTTCTTTACTGTTGTTTTTTTTTCGTAATTTCTAATTTCTATCATGTTATGTTCTTATCAATCCTATGCATGTAAATTCTAATTTATGTTATGTTATGTTCTTTTCTATCTCATGTAATTTCTAATTTCTCTTATGTTATCCATATTCTCGTTTTTTGTTTTGCCGTTATATGTTAGTTGTCTGTCTATTTGCCCAAACTTTTATATTACCTTTGTAACTAAACACGTCATTTTTGTAAAAGCCCTTGCGGCGTTTATGTCAAAATAAATAAATAAATAATTCACGTGACAATAAAGCTAAAAAATAATAGCTAAAAAAGAGAATCAATATAATAGCTAAAAAAATCAAATTGTATACAGTAATTGGGTTCAAACGACCTGTCGTAGTATACGTTAAAAAAAAAGAGAGAAAAAAAGTCTAGTGCGCCGTGAGCGATGCAGGATGGGATGTGTCTCAGAGTGTGACCGATCCACTGCCATAATTGGCTTTTCCTGCCATGGTCCAGAGAACGGCATTTGACACTGTTTGAGGCTAATTGATCTTGAATATTGAGCAAAGGCACCTATTTATAAACACCTGGAGTTTTCTAATAACGTCCGCGGTAGATTTCCAAGTCTCACATCCGTACAGCAGTACGCCTTTAACGCAAATGATACTGGAACGCCATATAAAAATTATGAATATTAGTTTAGGCAAATAATGTCTTTGAGATACCAATCTACAATTTTATTTTCGGTTCCAAATAATATTTTTGCCCTGATGCGTAATATTAGTGTTTATACCTGCGTAACAAGGTCGACTCTTGGAATATAAGTGGTTTTATTATGGTCCGTCTAATAAAATACACAATCTTCACCACTATCTAAAATAGGTCTATGCATAGACAAATGTTTTAAAAATTGACATACGAAAAAAAATATTAATTTAATTTAAAATAATTTTTTTTATTCTTTAACTTAATATGTGATTATATAAAAAGTGAAAAATTAAAAGTAAAGCTTTTGCTATTTTATTTTAACACCTGCTGATTTACACAAATATTAAATTATAAAAATATCAATGAAAACTAAAGAAAAAATTTCCCATACATTCGACTTGCGTAAATATTTACACAGCGAAGCTAGAGCGTAATTCGGGGGATCGCCTGCAGAGTACAAAGACACATCATCAAATAATATAAAAAATGAAAAATCTCTTTTCACCTCCGATAACGCGACGGAAAGGTTACATATCTCATTTTATTTTCGTCGCAAACGGGCGCCGAATACGGAATTATCGCGTATAACTGTGGAGGAAAGTTAAAAGGAGAGGGAGCATTAAATATTTTTTGTATGAGCGCCGGTGAAGCCAATTTTTTTTTGCAATGACATTGAAAAATGTCAAAACGTTAAAATTAATACAAATGAAAATGTATACTTTCTAGAAGAAGGTATTGTGAACAAAATTATAAAAGAATCGCTGCGTTAGTTATTATTATTATTACATATGGAGCGCATGAATGGAGTTAAGGAAGTATACGTTAACGATAAAAATAGAGGACGGATTCGAGGTAGACCGAGGAAAACATGGCACGATCAAATTAATAAAATTTTAAAGGTTGGTCATATTAGAAGTCGGAAGAATCGACGTGCTTGTATGTGTCAGGATAGAGTAGTGTGGCGGTCCATCCTCTCTGCCTACCCGTGCGAAGAAACGTCGTGATTATTGTTTAGTTTCGTTTGCTTTATACCTTATGGAATTTATGGAATTACATGTGTCGCGCTGTTTAGGCATTATCCAATGACATTTTAGATAAAACTTTAGCAAAGCAAAACACGCCATTCCCATAAAATAAAATAAATTTCGAGAAAACGGACGTTATGTGGGGTTTTACAAGGTTGAAGTAAGGGTCAAAAAACATCGAAAGGATTAAAAAAAGTTTTGAGGACTTCCGAGATGAAAACACTGAGAACGTCAGAATAAGAGACATGTGAGGCTAAGGATATTAAAAGATGTGGAGTAGAAAGCGAAAAAAGGACTGGTAGGGTCATGTTCGAAGAATGGACACCACCAGACTCCTCTATATTGCACTGCATAATCATCGTGGAAGACTGAGAGGAAAAACAAAAATGAAGTCAATCCCTGAGGCAACTCACAAGTGAGTAGAAAAAAAAGCCGAGCACGGCCGAGGATAACACGGCATGACCAAATTAATCAATTAGGCGGTCACATTCGAAGTCGGAATAATCGACGCGCGTGCATGACACGATGTATGAATGTTGAGGAATCGAGAGAAATATGTCAGGAAAAAAAGTGTGGCAGTCCATTCTTTCTGCCTACCCCTTCGGGGAGACGGCGTGATGGTTAGTTAGTTGGTTAGTTAGAGTTTAACATCATTGTTCAAGAAACAATCAATACTTAAGAATCTGTTCCAAGTTGTGCAAGACAGAGATGCTTTCGCTGTAGAGATCGCCAAATTTAGGGATCTGACACGGCACCTGAAGAAGAAGTTGAATTTCAATGCACGATGCATATCTTTAATCAGCGTCAATTTGTGGCCCTAGCGCTCCACCCAGCGCGGTCCTACGTGCGTGGGCATAACCCATTCGTTCGCCAATCGTCCGAAAATCAAAACAATAAAAAAATACATTTACCAATGGCGAAACGGCGATATAGATTTTATGACGCCATCATGTTGGGTCTTATGATGGACGGGACATCATTGTTTGGGGGTAGAAGAAGAGGCCGGTTAGGCCAACGGCGGGCGACGAAAAAAATAATATTATTAGGGGTACAAATAAGCTCTCGCTGTTTATTCTTGAAATTTGACGATTTATTTAAAAAAAAAAAACTGATAAGGGATATCTTAATCAAAATATTGTCCATAGCTAGCTACTACTTTCTGATGATGCTAAAAAAAATGTTGATTAGCCAATCGATCGAAACAAGTGGTAGTCGGAGGGAGCAATATCTGGTGAATAAGGCGGGTGAGTAGAATTTCCCATTTGAGCGTTTCCAAATAATTTTTGACAACTTTGCAACATGGTCGGGCATTGTCATACAAAATAACTTTATCGACTTTAAAATATAATAAAATAAAATATCGGTGATCTCTCTTCATACACGTAGTCCATACGTCAATACCATAGTGTAATATATTACTATCATGAAATATTATCAAATCAAATGAGTTTATTTCATCAACAGACATTACAAAATTATTTTTTATAGGCATCTATTGAGAACAGGTAAAAAAATATATTGTGTATAGTATACTACCAGAAACGCATGAGAGATGGTTCAACATTAGGAAGACAGGAAACTCTCCAGAATTAAGGGTATTTGCCTTCTGAACGTACTTTCACTAATATGAAAGACGTCGATCTCCGAGGAGACCGCGTTCAGCAGATTAATTGCTCTTCCCACCGCTGTCACCAGAGCCAGTTATTGTCACCGTTGGTTCTGGCGGCCGGTAGGTAAAACTATCTATGCTGTCGCTGTCGGAGATACCTATCAGGGACAAAAAGCCAAACATCCTCCAGCACGGTCGAGTTCTCGAAATATCCGCTGAGTAATCTAAAGAAAAGGGTTATGAGATGCCTATCTTTTCGAAGCTGAAGAGCTGAGAGTTGGCCCCAAGCATTCCCAAAAGGAATGCTGTGGGATAGAGCCACGGATAGTTACCATACTCCCTCAAGTAGAGATACCTCAGAAATTTTTTCTGAACCCTCTCCAGCATAATGGAATATCTCGCTTCGTGAGGACTCCATATCACAGAACCACTTTCGAGTCAATGCGTTGTGTAAGACTGTAAGCACATTGGGATCCCTGAAAACTCTTCCGGTCCGGAAAATGAACCCCAACATCCTCAGTGCAATGCCACAAATCCTCTCGATATGTGCACGAAAAGTCAGCCTACTAAGGAAAGTGCCTACATATAAGACCCTACGCCCCTGGAACGATACAAATGGAAAACTAAGGCCTTGCGATTGACACGAAGAAAAGATAACAATACACCAAAGAGACATTTATTTTCATTAATATTTATTATGAAATTTACTACATTGATTAAGAAACAAAAAACATAAACAGTATCGCCATTTTATTCATTACCAGACCAATGTCAGTGCGACAATCACACTGCCATCACGGGGAATCGAACCCGGGACCATCGGTATGGCATTCAAAGTTCTTAACGCTCTGCCATTCTTAAACATTTGTAATTATTTAATTCCTCAGCGTTAATATCTAAAGTTTATATATAATATACAATTTTTCGTGACGTAATGAGAGTGGGGGTAAATTGAAAGGCAGGACGCCCCTGGACGCTGGTGACCACCTAGAGCCGGGGTGGAGGGGTACCCCGGACGTCGAAATTTCACGGCGGCGCGGACCCTTGTCCGCAATAATTGGCATTTCCGTTCTGCTTTTTCCGGACAGCCGTTGTTTACCAGAATGAGAGCGGGCGAAAAGGGATCAAAGACTCATTTTTTATCTGCATTTTTTATCTAATTTGCGGACAGAAGAAGAGACGATTACTAACGGCGTAAGAACTAAAAAAAATGATACATTGAATACATTTGGAAGAAGCTAGAGGTGTCAGGATAGAGTAATCAGTCCGTTTCCACGGAGGAATAGGCATAGTTGTTTTGTTTAAACAAAAACAGAAACATCTTTTCGAAAATGGCTAATTATTGTGTGAATTTTGACCATTATTTCGAAACCAAAAATACAAATTTTTGCAAATAACAAATAATACCCAAAAATTAAAGAAAATGTTAGAAATTTTCAAGGCAAAGGCGTTCTACGAGGAGAGAAATATCGCCTGCTGCATCTGATTTCGAAGGGAAAAGTGGAGGGCCGCAGGGGGGCAGGGAGAAGGCAGATCTCTTGGCTGCGCAATGTGAAGGAATGGACGGGAATCGAAACTGTGGAAGAGCTATTCCGGACAGCGCAGGATAGGGAAGAATTTACCAGAGCGATCGCCAAGATCGGGGGGACCTGACAGGGCACTTTAAGAAAAAGAAAGGCAAATATATGTAAATTGAATGTTATAAGTAACCAAATTCCAGCTTATTCCCTATTAGTACATAGTACATTAAAAACTTTTCCCCTGTACAATCTAGCTAAAAAATAATAATAATGCCTTCAACTTTTTTCACCTTTCTTGTTAATGTAATCAACTTCCTTTTATTGTTTATCGCCTTTAATTTATTATGTTTCATCGTTTTTGACTCTATACTATGTGTAATTGTTCCTTCTAATTACTGTTTTTATTATTAATTGTATTATAATATTTTCCTCCTTTAATATTTTCTCCTATAAATAGTAACTAACCGTTCTTTTAATCAAAATAGTTAGGTACCTAACTCACCTCCTGCAAGAACTTCAAAATTATATCAAAGAAATGATTCAAACTGAAATAGGAACAAATACACTTATAAAGGTTCGAAAAATCATGAAAATTTGACATTTGATATATTATTGTAACACCTGATGATGTCAACATAGGTTGACAAAACAGCTGTCGCGTAAAATAAAGTACAATTGTGATACATAAAACAAATTTATTTAATTTAACAGTTTAAAATGTTAAGGTATCAAAGTGTTTCGGCTAAAACATTGGATTACTTAAGAGTTATTATTTTTTTCCCGATTAATTGTCGATAATTGATTACTAGATGAAATCCCTATTCCCCCGAGCCAGACGTGCTGTATAGTTAGAAGATGTGCCCTAAACAGCGCAAAGGGCGTGTGTAAAAAAAGTAGGAAAGAGGCCATGCCCTTGGCGAATATCATTTTACAATTTTACGGCGTCCGTGGCAGGACAGAAGGGTTGGGGACACTCAAATATGTACATACTAGATCGTGAATCACGATCCCTTCGAGGTTTGGCGGCGTTTACAGACAAATTAAATAAAACTTAAGAAATATCAAAAGGGCCCAATGAAACCATAGTGGAATTGACATATGTAGTTATTATATTAATTTCAAAAGATTTAAAACTAACAACTAACTAACTATCACGCCGTCTCCCCGAAGGGGTAGGCAGAAAGCATGGACTGCCACACTTTTCTTTCCTGACATATTTCTCTCGCTTCCTCAACATTGCACGCGCGTCGATTTCTCTGACTCCTCACAAGGCCGATATTCAATAAAAGATTTTTTTGATAGTGCCACGTTTTCCTCGGTCTTCCTCTATTTCTGATTCCATTTACATCGTTAACATAAATATTTTTCAACATTCTTTCTTCATTCATTCTTTCCATATGTCCAAACCATCTTAATGATCCTTTCATTATTTTGTTCATAACACCATCGTTCGCACCGCATTCACTTCTTATATTTTCATTCGAGACTCCAGATTACCTACACATTCATCTAAGAGATCTCATTTATACTGCATTTATTCTACTTTTATCCTTCTTTTGCCAGTTCTGTGCTTCGCTTCCATACATAAGGGTCGGTAGATGAACACCATCTTGTACTGCCATTCTAGCTTTTTTGGATAGGTATTTGTTTGCGATGACAACTTTAAGTGCACCAATCACTTTGTTGCCTGCCCCAACCCTTTTTTCAAAATCCCTCTCTACTCGGGTTTCCTCTAAATTCATACATCGTACCATGCACGCACGTCGATTATTCCGACTTCGAATGTGACCGCCTTTTAGTCATTGATTAATTTGGTCATGTTTTCCTCGGTCGTCCTCGGCTTTTTTTCCACTAACGCTGCTTGTGTACAACTTTTTAACCATTCTACTCGTCGTTCCATATGTCCAAACCATCTCAGGGATCCTTTTTTAATTTTATTCATGATGCAGTCATCTGCCTTACATTTCTTTCATATTTTATCGTTCGGTATTCTATCATACAACGTTTTCCCCACACATTATTCTTAGTGATCTCATTTCTACGGCGTTTATCCTGCTTTTATCAGCTTCAAGCTTCACTTCCATATATGAGGGTTGGCACTAGAACTCCATTGTGTACTGCCATCTTTGCTTCTGTGGATATATTTCTATTTGCAGCAATGACTTATACGGCACACGCCATGACAATATATAATATATATTTCTACTATACACTTTAATCTATCGCGAAAATTTGGATTATTAGATTTAAAACGTCTTAATGCGCCCTTGAGGTGATTACATCATAAATGCGGCGCGGCGCTATAAAAGTTAGCATATTATTATTATCTTCTTCTTCTTCTTTTGATAGATCTGACGATCTGTGACACAGAAATCATATCTCGTCGGATGATGAGATCCAGCTGTCCCTCCATCTCTTAGGCGGTCTTCCAGGTGGGCGGTGTCCGGAAGGGATTTCATAGGCGGCTGTATACGCGAGTCTGTCACCATCCATTCGGGCTACATGGTCCCTCCAGTATCTTCTTCTGGATCTACTCCACTGAACGATATCCTCTATTTCGCAGGTTTTCCTTATGTCTGCGTTGCGGACACGATCTCGGAGGGTTTTTCCAGTAATTGATCTTAGGACCTTCATCTCCGATGTTCTAAGTAGTCCCTTGGTTCGCACAGTGTCAGCCCGCGTCTCTACAGCGTACGTCATGATGGGTCGCACGCATGTTTTGTATATTCTGATCTTGCTCGAAACTCCGCCGTTGCCAGTCCCAAGCCTGGATGAGAAAGGAGGAGGGTCACTGGGTTAGGCTAGCCACCTGCCCGGGGTAAAAAAGATTCGCGCTCATAGTACAGAAAACACAGCCTCGGATTATTATTATATTCTTCTAAATCTATTCCACCAAACGATGTCCAATTTTCGCAAGTTTTACAAACCCAAAGTTTTAGGTTTAACACGCGTATATTAAATCTAAAACAATGCTTAATATTCAACCAGTTGTTTCAATTAGCTACCCTAGTTCAAATTGAATTTTTCAATAGGCGGTGTGTGTGAAGTGGTAGTTTGTTTGAAGAGGGAATATGAAATAATCAACAACATGTGATATTCCGCCCTTCAATTAAGACGCACATATATGTTACCCAATATAACATACGTATTATCTATATACAACATAATATCTATCAACGCCGGGTAGAACATAGCGAATATACATTTTCCAATTAAGGTAGTCACTGGGTGCTTTAAAGGTACAAACAAACCCTTAAATAACCATATATTCGAACCATATAACGAAATATGTCTAATTAATACGAATGAAAACGTCTGTTTTCTAGAAGTTTTATTATATTTTATGCTATAACTAACTAACTGACCATCACGCCGTCTCCCCGAAAGGGTAGGAAGAAAGAATGGACAGCCACACTTTTCTTTCTTTAATCGATGCGGCACTCCATCCGTCTCTTTTCGCCATCGCGAGAGACGCGGTGTGATGGGTTGCGAACCTCATCGCCACCAATAGGCATCTTCCGCGCACACTTCGATCGTTCAACGTCTACATAATAAATCTAAAATAAATTATATAAAATAAAATAAATATAATATATGTTAAATGATATGTTAACGATGTAAATGGAACCAGAAATAGAGCAAGACCGAGGAAAACGTGGCACGATAAATCAAATATTGAATGTCGGCCATGTGAGGAGTCAGAGAAATCGACGCTCGTGCATGACACGAAGTATGGATGTTGAGGAATCGAGAGAAATATGTCAGGAAAGAAAAGTGTGGCAGTCCATTATTTTTGCCTACCCCTTCGGGGAGACGGCGTGATTGTTAGTTATTTATTTTATTTTTTTTTTTTAAATAAAATAACAAAGAAAAATAATTTAACACATAATGTTCTTTTAGATTGTGCACTTGTCGTCAGCTGGACGATCTGCGATTTTATGCGAATGACATATTTCGACTGTCTAAGGCAGTGGTTTCCAAAATGGTCCTTATGGAACCCCAGGGGTCCCTGGGATCATCCAGTGGGTCCGTGGAAAATTAAAATTGATTTGGGGGTCCCTAAACAACGTCAGGGGTCCGGTAAAACGAAAAATATCCGTGAAAAAAACCCAGAATTCGTTGTCATCCTTTTTTATTTTTCATGCTTCCCTTCCATATAAAATGGTTGGAACTAGAACACCATAGTGAACGGTCCGTAATATAACGAAGTAGAAGAAGTAAAAATGCAATTATAAAGGTGTACCTACAGCATGGGTCGGCAACCACCGGCCCGCGAGATTCTCGCCGCAATGACGGACGATATCATATCATAACTTTTCAAATTCTGAATAATCGTAAAAACAAAAAATGTTCTCGATTATCGGATTCACATTTAGACGCAATACTATGCGTTTCTACTTCAAAAAATGCAAGTTAATTTAAAAAAAAAAATCAATTTTAAATGTAATTACAAAAATCTCATTGAGTACAATAAATGTCAAACTGTTAAATTAAAAAAAAATTGTTTAATGCATCACAATTGTATTTTAGAAATTTTAAAGGCAAAAAATGTAAATTGAATGTTATAAATAACCAAATTTCAGCTTATTCCCCATTAGTATATAGTACATTAAAAACTTTTCCCCTATACAATCTAACAAAAAAATTATAATACTACCTTCAACTTTCGTCACCTTTCTTATTTATGTAATCTACTTCCTTTTATAGTTTATCGTCTTTAATTTTTTATGTTTCTAATGTTTTTATTATTATTATGATTATTATTTTTTATTATTACATTTTCTACCATTAATATTTTCTTCTATAAAAAGTAACTAACTGTTCTTTCAATTAAAATAATTAGGTACCAACCTAACTCCAGCAAGAACTTCAAAATTATATCAAATAAATTATTCAAATTGACATATTAACAAATACACATAAAGGTTCGACAAAAACACGAAAATTTGACATTTGATATATAATATTATTGTAACACCTGATGATGTCAACATTGGTTGACGAAACAGCTGTCGCGTAAAATAAAAATACAATTGTGATACATAAAATAAAGTTTTTAAATGTAAGAGTTTATCATGTTTAAGTATCATAGTGTTTCGGTCAAAACAATGGACTATTTACAATAAGTGTCGTTAAAATTAACAATAAGAATTTTAATTTTACTACTGAAATATTCCAAAATATATCTAAAATATCGCAACCCATCACACCGTGTCTCCCGCGGGGGCGAAAAGAGAAGGATGGAATGCCGCATCGGTTAACGTGTGTCAGTCCATTATTTCTGCCTACCCTTTCGGGGAGACGGCGTGATGGTTGGTTAGTTAGGTTGATAATTGTAGGTGTACTGTAATGACACTGAGAGATATTTGCATGGATGTAGATAAAATTGAGCAAGTCCGAGAGTTCACTTATCTCAGGACGGTCATGACGGAAGCCAACGATATGCACGCGGAGTTGGAACACAGAGTTCAAAAAGGCCTACGGGCTGCAGCCTCCTTGCGAACGTTCCTAAAGTCCAAGCTTCTATCCAGAAACACCAAGCTGCATGTATATATATAACACCATCATCAAGCCAGTGGTGACATACGAGTATGGTTCTAATTCATGGAAAATGACTCTAAAAGAACAACAAATAATCTACTGGTTTGAGAATAGAATACTAAGAATTATCCTGGGACCCAGATCCGGTGTTGCAGCGGGAACTTGGAGGCATAGGACCAACCAAGAGATCCGTACGATGACCCAGCAGCCCCTTATAACGAGCACCGTGAGAGCCGGTCGCCTAGCATGGATTGGGCACGTATGCCGAGCCGAAGAGACCAGAGCAATCAAGACCCTGTACGCGTCTAGACCGACTGGAGTAAGATCTCTAGCAAGGCCTAGACAGCGCCTAATGGACAATGTTCTGGCTGATCTGGCTAGGTTGGGCGAATCGGACTGCTGGTAGAAAAAGGCGCAGGATCGAGGAGCTTGGCGAAAAATCATCAAGGAGGCTAAAACTCTTCAAGAGTTGTATGGCCATAGGAAGTAGCAAGTAGTACTGTAATACAAGTGCGGCCCGCACTAATCCCCACGTCAAATATTTGGCACTTTCACAACAAAAGATTGCCGATCCGTGACCTACAGGGTTAGACAAAATGTATCGGAGCATATTATTTCAAGAGCTTTAAAAACTCGGTTCTGTAGTGCAGAGGGAATTTTTATTTCATATCGACGAACCACTTAAATACGGGGTTAAAGCGAAGCAAAATATCATCGCTGTGGCATTTTTGAGTGCGCCAGACTGAAAGGCAAAATATTATTTACCCTTGTAGCTATGTTCAAACAGTAATTAATGCGGTTTGAATTCAAAACAGAATATTATGACAAATATGAATTTAGAGTCGAGCACAGTTTTCCAAACTTGTTTGAAGCATGCCCCTTTTCATACAAATTATAAGCGCTACTGGAATATTGTATATAAATAAATAATAACTTACAACTGGCATATGTGTATTGAATCGGCTTTTTAATTCTTGTACGTGAAATCTCGTGTTTACCTGCAAACAAGAAAAAAACAAATAATTAAATAAAATTTATTGAAATAAATATAATATTTCTATTTTTCATTTTTATACACTAAAAAAATATAATTATATAGACATGTTTCGGACAAACAGTCTTCAGTAAAGATACCATCCGATACCACCCTAAGACGTACTCGTATGTGTGGTAGAACGATATACGACAGAATCTCAAATGCTGATATAAGAAAGGAATGTAGAGCGGAAGAAGGTATAATGAACAAAATTATGAAAGAATCGCTGCGATGGTTCGGACATATGAAACGCATGTATTAAGAAAGAATGGTTAAAAAGTATACGTTAACGATGTAAATGGAGTACGGAGTCGAGGCAGACCGAGGAAAGCATGGCATGAACAAATTAACCAAATTTTAAGTGTTGGTCATGTTAGATGTCGGAGGAATCAATGTGCGTGTATGACTCGTTGTATGAATGTGGAGGAAACTAGAGAGGTTTGTCAGGACAGAGTAGTGTGGCGGTCCATTCTCTCTGCCTACCCCTACGGGGAAACGGCGTGATGGTTAGTTAGTAAAATTAGATCTCAGAACCTTGTATTAATATGATAAATAACTAGTTTATATAATATAAGAATATTACAATACCATTATTTACCAAGATTTACCTGGAACATTATCGAGATGGACACTCGTATAATTTTGACCGAGAAAAACATTAACTTTAATATGACTTCATTATTTTCTTGCGATATTTATTATATTTTACGATTTCGGTACAAAATAAAAAGAGAGGAAATGACTGATATCCTTACATGAAGTCAGATAAGATAGCTGAAAAAAGGAAATTTTTTAATATGTGTATGACATGTTTCGCCTTATGACAATGCAATAGCGAGGCGAAACATGTCACATAAAATAAAATTAAAAAAGCAGAGAACGGACGGTTTAATCAGTATTTTCATAACCATCCAATTAATATTTTTAATTCAACTGCAAGGCGAAACATGTCACATAAGATAAAATAAAATAAAGCAGACGGTTTCTTCAAAATTTTCACCATCGTCCAGGTATAATTTATAATTCTATTGCAGGGCGAAACACGTCCCATAAAATTTAATTACAATAACATAAAACGGACGGTTTTGTCAATATTTTCACCGTCATCCAGTTACAATTTATAATTCTATTGCAAGGCGAAACAAGTCACATTAAGTATAATAAATGATAAGCGAAACAGCTGTCGTGACAATTTCATGAAAAAGATAATCAATTGTGATATTCTCTAACAGTGCTTTAATTAAAATATTTAAAACACTGATGAAGGGTTTCTTTGTCCGACACACGCTAGTTTTTTTAATTATTTTTAAAAAAATAAAGTTCGTGATGTTCACAAAATTTAAAAAACATTGTTCAATGAATCCGTAACACAAATTCTATCCTATTTTAACTCTAGCGCCCCTTCTACATTTATACACCATGATACATTTATACGCGATTCTACATTTATACACTATGCTCGTCGATTTATTCGATTTTTATTCGACGAAAAATTATATTTGATTCCAATTTTTATTAATACTTTTGTGAATGTATACTTATACTTGTATACGAAATTCTGGATTTTCACCAAAGGGTGGTCAATTCAAATTTAATTTTATCTCAATAGAGACGAAGACGCAAACTGAATATGAATGATCAAGGTGTTTACAGGACTTATGACCTGTCATTGGTTGGGTTAAGCGCACGCTTTATGTAATTACAACATTCCCCATTCCACCTTTTGTTATTATGATCATGCATGACAAATTTTTGGAAGATGTATAACTAACTAACTAACTAACCATCACGCCGTCTCCCCGAAAGGGTAGGCAGAAAGAATGGACTGTCACACTTTTACTGATGCGGCACTCCATCCTTCTCTTTTCGCCCCGCGGGAGACGCGGTGTGATGGGTTGCGAACCTCATCGCCACCAATAGGCATCTCCCGCGCACACTTCGATTGTCCAACTCCCACAACATAAATCTAAAACAAATAATATAAAATACAATGATATAAAATAAAATAACAAAATAAAAATTATTTAACAAGATGTATATATACTTCAAAATCCATACATATCTTCACGTGTCAGTTTCAATTGTCCATCTATGTAGATTTGGTTGCACTTGTGAATCTATTCAAGATTAACTTATACAACCGACCCACTAACGCCATCTATGGAGAATGATTTTCACAATGAGAGGTCATAAGTCCTATAAACAAATTGATCATCCATATTCAGTTTGCGTCTTCGTCTCTATTGAGATACAATTAAATTCCAATTTTTATTGTTAAGGCATTTTCCGTAAGTTATTCATACATTCGTGTCTCTCAGTATAAGAAGCATATTTTTATTTTAATATACAGAGAAGGTAATAAAATTTTACGAACTGACTCGAATCCCAAAACCTGTTTTTTGTATTTAATTCAAATTAATTTAATTTCACCGATATATATGTGGAGTAAACGGCTGATGAAGCGATATATTGGTAAAATAATAACAGATGTACTCGTATATGGAAGGAGAAATAGCCGACAACAAATATTGCATGGTGAAAAAAAGCATTATTACCGAAAATGATATATTTTTTGTTAACTAACGAACTAACCATCACGCCGTCTCTCCGAAGGGGTAGGCAGAAAGAAGGGTTCGATTCCCGGCGATGGCAGTGTGATTGTCACACTGTTATTGGTCTGGTGTAGAATTCTTGTTTTGCGGGAGATGCCTATTGGTGGCGATGAGGTTCGCAACCCATCACACCGCGTCTCCCGCGGAGCGAAAAGAGAAGGGTGGAGTGCCGCATCAGTAAAAGTGTGATTTAGTACATTCTTTCTGCCTACCCTTTCAGGGAGATGGCGTGATGGTTAGTTAGTTAGTTAGTAGAATTCTTGTGACAATAAAATGGCGATAGATAACCTACCTATCATATGTCATGAGAATCAATATAACTAACTAACTCACTAACTAACCATCACGCCGTATCCCCGAAGGGGTAGGCAATTTGATTTATTTGATTTATATTAAATGTCGGTCATGTGAGGAGACGGAGATATCGACGTGCGTGCATGACAAGATGTACTAATGTAGAGGAATCGAGAGAAGTATGTCTATTCTTTCTGCCTAGCCCTCCCGCGAGACGGCGAGATGGTAATCAATATAATAGCTAAAAATACTGCGTGGGGAAATGTACCACCTTCTCCAACTGATATTGGAGGGGAAAATTGAGAAACGCCGAGGGCCTGGTAGGAGACAGTTGTCCTGGCTGCGAAACGTGAGATCGCCAACGTTGGGGGAACCCGACAAAGCACTTGAAGAAGAAGAAGAAGAAGCTAAAAATAAAATTGTATAAAGTAATTGGGTTCAAACTACCTGTTGTATACAAAAATAAAAAATCTGTAATAATCGAAATATGAGCTGTCAATTTAATTGTTCTTCTTCTTTTTCATTTTATCAGCCGTATGTCGAGGCATTCGTCCATCCAACAAATTTATAATTATTTTTAGGTGATGCGATCATTGATTGGTGGTATCCATATCAGTCGGACCTTTGTATTCCGGCACTGCCATCACAATACCAGTTGGTTAGGTACCCCACCGCATATCTGGCGTATTTTGAGTGACCATTATATTAAAACATAATATATTATTAGGTATAACAACTAACTAGAAAAGCAGCGGCGGCTCGTGAAATTTCTGCATAAGCGAAAGAAAGTATAATAAAATAATTTCTTCTATATTTGTCATCATTTTGTGTTGTGGATTCACAATTGAATAACTTTTTGAAAACATTGTATTTTCTAAACACTTTTAACAAACATGTTTTGGGGCAAAAACTTATTTTCTACAGTGTATGAATTCATACACTGAAGAAGGGAAGTTTGTGTCCCGAAACATGATTGTTAAAATTGTAAAAAAGTGTTGTGAAATTTTTAATGTTTCCAAAAACTTACTAAAACAATAAAATACTTGGATACGTTGGAAGATAGATGCCCTTTAGATAAAGAAGACTAGCTAGAAACCCTCGAGACAAAGCAGTCCTTAAATGAAGACTACAGGGGAAAAACAAGGAATGTCAGTTAAAATTCAAAATAAATGTAATAATGCCATCTAACGGCATTTGTACGTACGAGTATCTATCCACAGTAAAATTTTCGTATTCAAAAATCATCTATGGCCAGATAATCGATTGCTAATTGCTAAGAAATATATAGACTTTGATTAGCTTTATTCAAATTAACCTTCTACTGACATTCCTTGTTTTTCCCCTGTAGTCTTTAAATAATAAATCTCACGTATAAACAACTAGACAAGAAGACTGTAGACTTGGAGACCGTGGACGGCAAAGAGAAGTGCAGGGCGACCGCAACTACGGTGGAATGATGACCTGAACGGACATGTCGGAATAACCTGGATGCAGTCTGCACAAGACAGAGTGACGTGAAAGCGAGTGGAGGAGGCCTTTATCCAGGAATGGGCGGGAATAGACTGAAGAAGAACATGACTAGATTAAACAACAAGATCTATCATCTCAATGGTCCAATTTTAAAAAATTTCCCTATTTTTAATAATCTCGTATGATGAACCTCTCTGTAAGCCATGAGGTTATCAATTAAAAAATTGACTACGTAATTTTCATAATATTCAAGACATAACCGTCCTTTCCTTATCATTTTTCACGTATTCAAAACCGCAGAAATTTATGCAGGCAAATTAAAGCCAAAATTGAAAAAAAAAAAACTTTATTTTTTTATAAACTTAAGGCGTTTACACTGTAGAATTCCATAATGACAGTAGGAAGAGCAATTCGGACGTTGAATCTAATCGTCTCGGATTTGGACATTTTCAGTGTCAGAGAGGCATTACAACTACCAAGTCACATTCCAACAATCTTTCCTACAGACGTAAGAGGAATAGCCATTAGAGCTGAACCTCTGTAAGCCAGAAGATCCAAGTAAAAAAAATATTACAAATTCTAGAAAGAGTACTGCCTCGCTGACGTCGACATATATGGGTTCCTTCCGATATGTATGATTTTTTGGTTTCATGTCCTTGTTTTATCTTTGTTACACCGTTTTGTGTCTATATGAGTCGCCTAAATATTTTGCGTTTGTTATGTCTCATTTGTGTATTATGTATAAATAAATAAATAAATTTTGTGAAGAAAGAATCTTCTTTATGTTTTAAACTTTGTGGTGACATATTCAATAAGTATAAATAAGCACAAATAACTTAGTTAACACCACTTTATTATGAGTATATTTATTTGTGTACATGTTTCGAAAGCAATGCTTTCATCTTCATATACCGTCACAAATAAATAATTTGGAAATTTTAGAAATAAGAAAAAACGATAATATAAACACTAATAATTCAATTTTTTTTAATTGTATCTCAATAGAGACGAAGACGCAAACTGGAAACTGAATATGGATGATCAAGGTGTTTACAGGACTTATGACCTGTCATTGGTTGGGTTAAGCGCACGCTTTATGTAATTACAACATTCCCCATTCCACCATTGTTATTATGATCATGCATGATACATTTTTTTTTTGGAAGTTGTATATTTACTCCAAATCCATACCTATCTTCACGTGTCAGTTCCAGTCAGCCATCTATGTAGATTTGATTGTACTAATTAATTTTTTTAAGATTAATCTACACAATCCACCCACTAACGCCATCTATGAAGAATGATTGTTTAGCATTGAGCAAACTACTTTATTAACACAATGCGAAGAGGCTACCGCCTCCTAGCGCACTGTTTTAGAAGTCGCCTGGAGTATCACTCCTATTTTATACGCCAAAGAATTGACCAGAATAATTACAAATATTTGTGAAATGTACACTTACATCCGTATACGAATCCTGGATTTTCACCTGTGGGTGGTTAATTTAAATTAAAAAAAAAAAAAAAATTAAATTAAATTAACCACCCACAGGTGAAAATCCAGGATTCGTATACGGATGTAAGTGTACATTTCACAAATATTAATACTAATAATTCAATTTTTAAACAACGAATTTTTTATAACCCTATATTAAATATTTTCCCACTTACACGGTTTCTCCCAGCTAATGACATTGTACTGTCCTAATTACTTATCCGCACTCCCCCCTCCACATTTTTAAACTCTAGTGCTAATTTCTTTATTGTATTTTACTTTAGTATACTGTTGTTCCTGAAGATGAAAGCATTGCTTTCGAAACATGTAGACAAATAAATATAGGCATAATAAAGTGATGTTAACTAAGTTATTTGTGCTTATTTATACTTATTAAATAAATAAACATTGGGGGACCTGACACGAAAACAGAAGTGGAAGAAGATAGAATTAGAGGATCATATCGCGAAAAGTATACGTGTCGCCACTGCTATCCGTAATTTAATTCCGCCTACCTGTAAAGAAAAACCGGTTCCTTTGCTCCGCGTTAGATAATTTAATAGAGATTACTGTAACACCGAGCAAAGATATACCGTTTTATCGATAATTCTATCGAAGTCGGGTCCTCGAGTCTTCATCGGCTTCCATCTGAACCCCAAGATCCGCCATCTTGACCAGTGATTGAGAGAAAGCAAGAAAAGTTTGGACATATTATTATTATTTATTATTTTGTTGAAAAAACTCCTTACATCATTACAGCGCAAGCCAAATCGATGTAAAGGATGAAAAAAAAAGAATATCAAAGGAAATATACATAGAACCTTATGAATAGGAAAAGCCAGTTATTTGCTTGCTGCCTTTATCGTAAGGGTATTTACGAATTCGCCATAATTGCATCCAAAGAGGTCTATCTCTTCTGCAACCTCATTTAAGAGACGAATCGCTTTCAATACAGGAGAACTTCGAAGGGCCTCTGTGCGGCAATTTGGGGCATAAAATAATATATGCCCCCTTGCTCTGCTATAACTATGGGGAACGTACAGCTTTAGCTCTCTCAGTATTCCTGGATTGAAAATACCTCCGGGTAACAGTTTAACATATGGAACGAATGGATAAAATGTTGTATAAAAGAAGTGTGAGTGGAAAGAGAAGCCGTGGAACACCAAGGAAAGAATGACATGAATTAATTAATCAAATATGAAAAGACGACCACATTCAAAGTCGGAAAAAAAACGACGAATAGGTGAAGAGGTGGGTGCCCACTGTGCCTACTCAGACGGAGAAATGGCGTGATGGATAGATAGTTTCATATTATAAAAACTTTCATCATCGTATATAAATAACTAACTAACTAACCGCATTCGTCATGGGCATGCTGGGGACGAATAGTCTACAGATAAATGCTGGACGGTTTTTAAAGTGCTTCACGGAATGACACCAGCCATATATCTGAACTTTGTATTGCTGATAGCCATGTCGATCAGCAAACTTCTTGGCAATAGGCAGATTAGTTGAGCCAAAGCGCAACCCCCGGACAAATTTCGGAGATCGGGCTTTCGCAGTGGCAGGTCCGTCCGCCTGGAATATGCTTCTTGCACGCTTCAGATGCATGGCGCACTGGATCCGTCCCCTACGGGGGGAAAGATAAAGCGAGGTAGACCTAGAGCCACCTGGAGAAGAGCCTTGCAGGACGAGGTTCAGACAGCTCACTTGGGATGATGTTAGGCATCAGGCATGCGATAAGGTTCCTTGAGTCGGGTAGAGAAGGTTCCTTGAGGCCCTATGCACCACGGAGGTGTGACAGGACAGATATAAGAATACGGATAGAAAATTATGAAAAGCACGTTAGGATATAAAAGTGTGGCATTCCATCATCTCAGTCATCCCCTCCGCGGAAACGGTATGATGATAAGTCATTTACGAAATAGGTAAAGACAGCTGAAGAATAAAAACGTCAAACTAAAGACATCTTTTTTTAAACGAGTTGTACAAAAGTCCTTTTTTATAATTATATACGTTTAAGATGAACGAGATACATGTATCCGCGTGCTTATCTCGAATCACCTGGCGTTTTCGGTCCACCTGCCAGCATCACAAATGAAGAGGTATCTTTATATACTTTATAGAGGTAAAATTTAATCTTATAAATATTCTCAATACACCTGGTTTGTCTGCAGAACCTTAAGCTAAAAATAAATAAATGAATACAAATGTGTCACCGTTTTTTTTCACACGTCACATTTATTTAATTAATTTATAAAATATTTCTTGGTATTAACTAACCTTCACGCCAATTCTAGAAGGGGTAACCAAACCATCAAAGTGAAATTTTATTAAATAATGAAAACTAACTGACTAACTAACCATCACGCTGTGTGGAGGATGGACCGCCACACCGTTCTGTCCTGACATATCTCTCTAGATTCCTCCACATTCATACACCGTAACATGCACGCACGTCGATTCTTCCGACTTCTAACATGACCAACCTTTAATTAATTTGTCAAATCATGTTTTCCTCGGTCTACCTGGACTCCATACTTCATTTACATCGTTAACAAATACTTTCTTAACAATTCTTTCTCCATCCATGCGCTCCGTACGTCTGAATCAACGCAGCAATCCTTTCATAATTTTGTTTATAATACTTTCTTCCGCTCTATATTCCTTTCTGATATCAGCATTTGAAACTCTGTTGCACAACGTTTTACTACACATACTTCTAAGGGATCTCATTTCTACTGCATTTATTCTGCTCTCATCCTTCTTCCGCCAGTTCCATGCTTCGCTTCCGTACATATGGATTGGAACTAGAACTCCATCGTGAACAGTTTTAAATAAAAACTTATTTTTAGTTTCACATGTATTGGTCACCTTTGAGCCGTCCGCCACGTGGACACCCTTCGAAAACACCTGTCGGGCACGTGCTGTCCGCAGCTTGCGGCTGGAGATATGTGACGTCACGTAACTATCCAGATGCACTCTGTTTTCGACCATTAAAAACGGAGTGTGCCTGCCACAACAGGTGCTCTGAAATTGCTCGAAATAAAACAAGAACCGAATATGGTAAAAGTGCGAAATCGAATTCTGAGTTAAGAGTTTTTCTTTGTTGAATCCATTTCACAATTTCAAAACTGTTATTAAAAAAAATACCAATGAAAGTAAAATTGGCCGTTTATGATGGAGTTCTAGTTCCGACCCTTATGTATGGAAGCGAAGCATGCAACTAGCGGAGGAAAGATGTGAGCAGAATAAATGCGGTAGAGATGAGATTCCTTAGACTATGTGTTATAAGACGATGTACGACAGAGTTTCTAATGCTGATATTAGGAAGGAATGTAGAGCGGAAGAAAGTAAACTTAACTAACTAACCATCGCACCGTCTTCTGAAGGGGTAAGCAGAATTAATGGACTGCCATAGTTTTCGATCCTGACACACCTCTATTACCTCCTCCACATTCATAGAGCGAGCCATATACGCACGTCGATTTCTCTGACTCCTCACGTGGTCGACATTTTGATTTATTTGATCGTTCCACGTTTTCCTCGGTCTTCCTCTATTTCAAATTCCATTTACATCGTTAGCATATACTTTTTTTTAAACATTCTTTCTTTTCATGTGTTCAAAACATCTAAATGATCCTTTCATTATTTTGTTCATAACACCATCATTCTCACCGCATTCACTTCTTATATTTTCATTCGACACTCCACATCATACACAGAGTATTCACACATTCGTTTAAGAGATTTCATTTCTACTATATTTTTCTATTTTCATCCTTTTGCCTGCTCCTTGCTTCGCTTCCATACATAAAGGTCGGTACAAGAACACCATTTTGCACTGCCATTTTAGCTTTTTTTTATAAGTTTTTGTTTGCGATGACAACTGCACCATTCACTTTGTTGCCGGCCCCAACCCTTCTTTCAATATGCCTCTCTACTCGTCCATCTTTTGTCAACATACTACCTAAATGCACGAACTCATCTACTTGCTCCAAATTTTCACCATTCACGCTAATGTTGCAGACTTTTTAAATTAATAAATTTTGATGTTGGTACCAGAAGATGTCAGCAAGCTGCCGAAACCGGTCGACGTTAAACACAAATGGAAGCACACTTAATAAACTGGTTCGGAGCAGACTCGAAAGTGGTTCTGTGATATGGAGTCCTCACGAGGCGAGATATTCCGTTATGTTGGAGAGGGTTCAGAAAAAAATTCTGAGGTATCTCTACATGAGGGAGTATGGTAGTTATCCGTGGCTCTATCCCACGGCATTTCTGTTAGGAATGCTTGGAACCAATTCATTACAGCTTCGAAGAGATGGGCATCTCATTACCCATTTCTTTAAATTAATCAGGGGATATTTCGAGAACTCGGCCGTGCTAGAGGCTGTTGGTCTTTTTGTTCCTGATAGATTTCTCCGACAGCGACAGCACTGATTGTTTTACCTACCGACCACCAGAACCAATCTGCCTCTGGTGACACCAGTGGGAAGAGCAATTAGCCTGCTGAACGCGGTCTCCTCGGAGATTGACGTCTATCATATTAGTGAAGTTACGTTCAGGAGACAAATACTCTTGACTTAAGAAAGTATCTTGTCTTACTAATGTCGAACCATCTCTAATGCGTTCCTGGTACTATGTTGTATTTTTATAATAGTTTAACTGTACTCAATAGATGCTTTAAACTTTTTCCTGTTTCTAATGTCTTTTGAGTTAATAAACTGATTTGATTTGATTTGATAAAATATATAATAATAAATAAATTTTGTATCAACTTTTTTTTGTTTTCATTAGTTAGTTATTTTTTGACCTACATAGCTTAATGCATTGTATACAATTTAACCATCTGCCATCCCCGTCTGCTGGAATTAATCCACCCCATTTACATACATTATATGACCAATTTGCGAAAACAAAAAAAATGCGAAAATTACCTCGGAAAAGCGGCGCGAAGTACCCCAGCCTCCCCCACACGCATAAACAAAGGGGAGAGTGTAGTGCAGCGGGGCGCGCTCGTAAAATATGCCGAGAGAGACCGTAAAAGGGGAAACCGGCGATATTGCGACAAAGAGAGGGGAAGGTGGGCCGCATTAGCACCAATTGCGGTCACTACTTGTGACAAGCGAGGAAAAAAGATTTATTTTTGTGGGAATTAACTTTTTTCCTTATACCCTCGTTCCTGAAACGACGTGTTTTTGAAAAAAAAAGCCAGTACTGCAGAATGCTTTTTTTTACACATAACAAAACGGGTGTTAGGGCTTCTGATCCAGGGTACTTGAATTCGAGCCTGGACACGACCTGGAATTTAATATATCCACAGAAGCAAAGATGGCAGTACACAATGGAGTTCTAGTATGGAAGTGAAGCTTGGAGCTGGCAAAAAAAGGATGAAAGCAGGATAAACGCCGTAGAAATGAGATCACTAAGAATAATGTGCGGGAAAACGTTGTATGATAGAATAACGAACGATGAAATAAGAAAGAAATGTAAGGCAGATGACAGCATCATGGATTGAATTAAAAAAGGATCCCTGAGATAGTTTGGGCATATGAAACGAATGCATGAGAGCAGAATGGTTAAAAAGTTGTACACAAGCAGCGTGAGTTGGAAAAGAAGCCGATGACGACCGAGGAAAACATGGCACGACCAAATTAATCAATTACTATATGCGGCCACATTCGAAGTCGGGATAATCGACGTGCGTGCATGGTACGATGTATGAATGTAGAGGAAGCCCGAGAGGTATGCCAGGACAGGCCATTGTGAAGACCCATCCTCTCTGCCTACCCCTCCGGGGAAATGGCGTGATGGTTAGTTAGTTAGTTTCGTTAGACACGTCGAGATTCCTTCTTCAGTATTATGATTTTTTTTTAGTTCATATTGAAGATTGTAAAATAAGTTCTAATGGCATTGATTCAAACTCTTAGAGTTCTTCCTCTCCGGCGTGACAACCCTTGTTGCGTCTCTGCCTCATCCAAGAAACGTATCCATCCTCCACATTCATACAGCGAGTTATATACAAACGTCGATTCTTCCGACTTCTAACATAGCCGACTTTCACGCCGTAGTAGACAGAAAGAATGGACTGCCACACTTTTCTTTGACTATTTTTCGGACATATTTCTTTCGCTTCCTCAACATTCATACATCGTGTCATGCACGCGCGTCGATTTATCGGACTCCTCACATGGTCGATATTCAATATTTGATTTAGTTGATCGTGCCACGTTTTGCTCGGTCTTTCTCTATTTCTAGTTCCAATTACACGGTTGACATATTTTTTTTACCATTCTCTCTTCATTCATTTTTTCCATGTGTCCAAACCATATTAAAGATCCTTTCATTATTTTGTTCAAAACATCATCATTTGCACCGCATTCAATTCTAGTATTTTTATTCGACAGACTATCATAAACACTCTATATATATTTTAATAATTCCTTCTCCATCAATTCGTTTTAAAAAATAAAGATGAGATAGGTTTATTAAATAAAAAATGTTATTGCTACATTTTTAATAAAAAATTAAATTGAAGCAAAGCTGTTGTACACAATGGAGTTCTTATTCTAACCCTTAAGTGTAGAAGCAAAAATTGGATATGGAAAAATAATGATAACAGAAATGTAGGGTGTAGAATTGAGATCACTAAGATAAGTGTGTGGAAGTACAGTTGGATACTGAACGAAGAAAGAGGATTACTATAAATTTTATTTTACAAAATAATGCCCAACAACCACCCTTTGAGGGTTTATAGAGCATCATTATTAGGCAGTTCCATTTATCCGCCCTTAAATAGGTGTAGTTTTCTGGGTGTTGCACGGAATTAACATCAATGGGACAAGATTCCCTCTTTGTCACGGCTTAACCCTTTGGTAACGACTCCACTTGTCTTATTTTTTAACCCCATTGGTCAAGTGCGTACCAAGGGCGCAACGCGGCAACCAAAAAACGTGTTAATCAACAAAAAACGCGCTAATCAACAAAAAAAAAATTACCGATGGCCGAACGGATAGTGAAGTTGAAAGAAGGGTTGGTGCGGGTAACAAAGTGAATGGAGCTTTAAAAATAGTTATTGGAAACAAGAATTTATCAATGAGCGGAAATTGCCGTTCACAAAGTAGTTCTGGTCCCAACCCTTACGTATTGAAGCGAAGCATGGAAGTGGCAGAAGAAAGATGAGAGCAGAATAAATGCGGTAGATATGAGGTCCCTAAGACGTATGTGTGGTAGAACGATGTGCGACAGTATCTCAAATGCTGATATTAGAAAGGAATGTATAGCGGAAGAAGGTATTATGAACAAAATTATGAAAGGATCGCTGCGTTGGTTCGGACAAATGGAGCGCATGGGTGAAGGAAGCATGTTTAAAAAAGTATACGTAAACGTTGTAAATGGAGTACGGAGTCGAGGTAGACCGAGGAAAACATTGCATGAAAGTTGGGCATTTCAAAAGCCGGAAAAATCGACGTGCGTGTATGACTCGCTGTATGAATGTGGAGGAATCAAGAGAGGTATGTCAGGATAGAGTAGTGTGGCGGTCCATTCTCTCTGCCTACCCCTGCGGGGAAACGGCGTCATGGTTTGTTGTTTGTTGTTGTTGAGTGGAAAACGCCAGAAAAGTCGTCAGCGGTGGTTCTGCAACTGGAAGATGGAAGGAGTGGACCAGGTTGGCCTCTTGCAACGTGGATGTCCACAGTTAGGAACGACCTGAGGGCGCTGGGACTATACAGCCAGATGACCCAGGATCGCGAAACATTGCTAAACGAATTAATAAATTATTAAAAGACGGGTACATTCGAAGTCGAAAAAATTGTGCGTGTTACGATGTATTATATGAATGTAGAGGAATCTAGTATTTTAATATATTCATAGGAAATTGAAAAACTTTGTTTAATCCACTACTTAATAAAAAAATATTTAAAAACACGACATGTTTCGGAGAATACCTCCATCTTCAGATGTAAAAATATAATAAAAACTAAATTAAGAAAGACTTATAAAAAACGCTTTTTAAATTCGATACAATAATTCAAATTTAACAATTTACCTGTGTTAACAATTATTTTTTAACAGTAACTAACTAACTAACTAACTAACCATCACGCCGTCTCCCCGAAGGGGTAGGCAGAAAGAATGGACTGCCACACTTTTCTTTCCTGACATATTTCTCTCGCTTCCTCAACATTCATACATCGTGTCATGCACGCGCGTCGATTTCTCTGACTCCTCACATGGCCGACATTCAATATTTGATTTATTTGATCGTGCCACGTTTTCCTTGGTCTTCCTCTATTTCTGGTACCATTTACATCATTAACATATAATTTTTACCATTCTTTCTTCATTCATTCTTTCCATATGTCCAAACCATCTTAATGATCCTTTCATTATTTTGTTCATGACACCATCATTCGCACCGCATTCACTTCTTATATTTTCATTCGGCACTCTATCATACACAGAGTATCCACACATTCTTCTAAGAGATCTCATTTCAACTGCATTTATTCTACTTTCATCCTTCTTAGTAAGAACAGTAAGAACCAATAAATAATAATAATACATGATGATAGTATAAAAAAATACATACACATTTGAAAAGTCATAATTTATATAGAAATTAATAAATGATTAATTTGCATCTGATTGGGAATGGGTGCTTGGCAGATTAAAAGTAGACAAAGTATTTTTATTATATTTTCACACCTGAAGATGGGAGGTATCCTCAGAAACATGTCGTGTTTATAAATTAAAAAAAAAAAACTTTTTGTTAATTAGTGGATTAAACAAAATTTCTCAATTTCCTAAGTATATTACTATGAAATTTCACAGTGTTAATGTTCATTAAGTTGATCTACTATTTTGTCTCACTTGAGATTCGCTGATGACATAATTCTGTTATCGGAGTCTCCCCAACAACTCCAAGAAATGCTGGAAGCTTGAAATGAATCATCTTTAAAAAAATGCCCTTAAAATGAATATGACAAAGCTAAAAATATTGACTAAAAACACAAATTGAAGACATTAAAATCCATAAATATAGAAGTGGTAGATGAATATGTGTCACCTGTTAGCTTTTGGAAGAGGGGGTCAAATCAAGGAGATTGATAGGAGAATACAGCTCGGTTGGTCTGCATTCGGAAGGCTGGGCAACATCTTCAAGTCGGACATGCCATAGAATTTAAAAACAAAAGTGCTGGACCAGTGTGTGTTACCTGTGACGACCTATGGATGCGAGACACGGACGTCAGCTAAAGAAGCAATGCACAAATTCAAAGTTGCACAACGGGCCAAAAAAATTGTACAACAATGTTTATTTTTACTAAATTGTTCTCGAATATTTTTTTAAATTGTCTTCTGTTTGTTTTCTTATTATATTATTATTTGTATTTATTTAAAAAATATATATTATTATTATTTTGTTTATTGAGATTATAAACGATTTGGAATTGATATTATTCTGTAATGTTTGTATTTTTTTTTTAATAAATTGAAATTGAAAAAAGCCCCGATCGCCAACTTTCGCAGAAGAGACGACACTTAGAGATGAGGAAGAAATTTTAATAAAATGATGGTCTGCAACGAAAATGTGACGTTACGCTACTGAAGTGAGGGACCAACGGAGGAGTAAGTAAGTAGTTTGCGGCGCTGGCCCAGAAGACGTATCGCCCAGACAACGGCCGTTATAATTTCGTTAAACGGAACGGGCAAAACGAAACGGGATAACGGAACAAAAAGGGCGGACATCAAATATAAGGGAAGAACCCCACTTTCGCTAAACAGTCCTCATCAGAGAGAAATCGCCAAAAACGCACAACCATCACATTTAAATAAAATTAAAAAATAAATTAACAGCCTGGGTGAGTTGCGATTTTCGATGGGAATACATTGTTTTTTGGTTTTCTGTGGAATGGGGTACGAACTAAGTTGCTGGGTGGATTTTGGAGTGAATTTATTTGCGCAGCCCCTAAAAAGGGGTAAATATTTAAATTTCGGGGATATTTTAAGACTACGGGGCATTTAATATACATACATAAAAAGATTTATTTATGGAACGGACCCCATTCGACTCTGGCCGCGTGGGTAGGAGCTTTTTAGGATATTTTAAGACCCCGATATAAAAGCTATACGTAAATAGGTGTTTACAAAAATAAGCTGATTATAAAATATCGTCATATAATCCATTTATATATATACAATAACATTACGTTAATGATGTAAATTAACGCGCATGACACGGACATTGAAATAAAATGCAGAATTGAAGTTGCACGAGCTGCATTTAATAATATGAGAACATTATTTTGCAACGATAATCTTAACTTGAAACTCCGACAAATGATTAAATGTTATATATGGTCTGTTCTACTATATGGCTGCGAAACCTGAACTCTGAAAATGAATGTAATGAACTGGTCGGAAGCATTCAAGAAGTGGATATACCGCAAAATGCTCCGTATACCGTGGACTGATAGGGTCAGTAATGCAGATGTACTACAGAGAGCTAGAGTCAATAGAGAGCTGTTGTCGAGTGTGAAAATTAGAAAGGTCTCATATTTGGGTCATGTGCTAAGGCGGGACGCTGCGGGAGACATCATAGCGGATTCAGAGAAGATCAAAGACAGATGGAAGCAATACTTCCAACATCTACTTAACCCAAACACAAGTTCCGGAAATGAAATAACCGAGGTACCCACAGAAAATGATTACGAAGTAAATCCTCCCACAATCACAGAAGTGAAATTAGTAATTAGGAAATTAAAAAACAATAAAGCACCGGGAGTGGATAATATACCATCTGAGCTACTGAAATATGGGAATGATCATCTCCATAAGTTGATTCACACAATTATAACAAAAATATGGAACCTAGAACATATCCCTGAAGATTGGCAGATGAGTATAATATGTCCAATCCACAAAAAGGGAGACAAGCTGAAATGCGAGAATCACAGAGGCATCTCACTTTTGAGTACATCATACAAAATCTTTACCACAATACTTAAAAACAGAATGGAACACTTTGCAGAAAACATCATCGGAGAATACCAGGCTGGGTTCAGGAGGAACAGATCAACAAGTGATCAATTGTTCACAGCAAGGCAGATCCTAGCAAAATGCTGGGAATTTGACGTCGATGTATATCAGCTGTTCATTGACTTCAAACAGGCTTATGATAGTATCAGTAGAGAGAAACTGTATGATGTACTCTTGAACTTCAAAATCCCTACGAAGTTAGTAAGACTGGTAAAAGCAACCATGGATAATACAAAATGTAGAGTCAAGATAGGAGGAGAGCTCACAGATGAATTCATGGTATCACAGGGCCTCAAACAAGGTGATGGTTTAGCCCCAACACTTTTTAACCTGAGTTTGGAATATGCCATAAGGAAAACTAACCACCTTGACACGAATCCCAACACATACTTTCATAGCAGCCAGATCATAGGATATGCAGACGACCTTAACATTGTAGGAAGATCCCTAGCAGCCATACACCAAGTATTTGAGCCTTTAGAGACAGCAGCCAAGGAGGTGGGTTTAGAGATAAACGAAGAAAAGACACAAATAATGAAACAAACCAGGAATGCAACCCATAACCCAAGGCGAACCATCAGATTCAAGGACAGATACGACTTTAAGATGGTGGAGGACTTCACTTACCTGGGTTCGTCTATAACAAAAGAAAACGAAGATCACAAGGAAATCGAAAGAAGAATCACAATTGGTAACAAAACATTCTTCTCTCTACTACCAGCGCTCAAATCAAGAAACGTACACTGGAAAACCAAAATCACCCTGTATAAAACAATCATCCGAACAGTAGTGACCTATGGGTGTGAGGCGTGGACAATGACAGCGAAATCTGCAGAGCGACTGGATACTTTTGAGAGAAGGGTGCTGCGCAGAATTCTGGGGCCTGTGAATGACGGTGAAGGCTGGAGAGTGCGGCATAATGACGAGCTGTACCATATTTACAAAGCTCCCAGTCTCTCCACACAGGTCAGACTGAATAGACTGAGATGGGCCGGTCACGTGCAGAGGATGCCGTCATCGCGAACCCCAAAAAGATTGCTGGAGTGGCACCCAGGTGGTAGAAGACCAATTGGACGACCAAGGCTGCGATGGGAGGATGAAGTTCGGAGAGATGGAACAAGATTGTTAAGAGTGTCAGATTGGAGGGTCGAAGCGGAGGACAGGAGGAGTTGGAGGCGAAGAATACTGGAGGCTAAGGCTCGATATGGGCTGTAGGGCCATCGAAGAAGAGAAGAAGAAGCTAAGGCGAGAAAAATACCACCTCCTTCGACTGATATTAATGGGTTAGGTTAAGGGACGCCGGGGAGTTGGTAGAAGGCAAATATCTTGGCTGCGGAACATCAAAGAGTGGACAGGAATCGCCAACGTTGGGAGGACCTGACATCGCACAGAAAGAAGAAGAAGAATGATGTTAATTGAACTATAAATAGAGGAAGACTGAGCAAAACGTGATACGATCAAAACAATCAAATATTGAATATCGGCCACGTGAGGAGTCGGAGAAATCGACGTGCGTGCAATTTTGAGTAATCCAGAAAAGTATGCCAGGAAAGAAAAGTGTGTGAGTTCTATCTTTCCGCCTACCCTTTCGGGGAGACGGCGTGATGGTTAGTTAGTTAATTTGTCATAAAATACATTTTTATTTATACAACAAACCATAACGCCGTTTCTCCGAAGGGGTTGGCAGAGAGAGTTGACCACCAGAATTTTCTATCCTGACACATCTCTAGCTTCCTCCACATTCAACGAGTCATATACGTACGTCGATTCTTACGACTTCTAACATGGCCAACCTTAAAAGTTTGATAAATTTGATCATGTCATTTAATTCATTTATTTATTTTAAAATATCCAAAGCATTACAGAATATTTTTCCAATACACTAATAAAAAATTAAAAAGAGCGAGAAACATAAGATGCATGACAAATTAATAAAATGAATAGACCATACAATTATAATAAAGGTCGCACTTCCCTCAGATGAGCCAAACTATCACAAAATATGTCAAACTCCGAGGTGATACGATTAAGCAGAGATATTGTTCTACCTATCAGCATAACCATTGGCAGGATGGTTCTGAATCGTGGGAGATAAAACAATCTATGGCCCCTTTGTCGAAGATAATTATCAGGGACGAACAGACCTACATCACTCAGGATTTCTGAGTTGTGTATACAACCGCCTAGGTCCATCAGTCGAAAGAAGTGAACATCCAAGTGAATGTCTCGTCTCCCCTCGAGTGACTGGAAGCCTAGCATCAATAGCAAGAAATCAGTCGAAAAAAGCCACGGGTAATGTCAAGTTTTCCTCAGTCTCCATTATTCCTTCTCCATTTGTTCTATACGTCCAACCCATCTCTGGAAACCTTTTTTAATTTTACTTAAGATACAACCATCTGCCTTAAATTTCTTCCTTGTTTCGTCCTTTGGTTTCTCATCTCAATATTAACATATTGCTCTTGACCTTCCATGCAAAAAAAAAAAAATAAGGGTTGGAAACAAAATTTCATTTTAAACGGCCGTTTCTCTAAAGTACTAAATTAGTGGAAAATGTGAAAATTTTCTCTAGGGATAACCATTGTTACAAATGCAATCTAAGAATACCATGCGAAAATCCAATAACGTTCGAGATCACGGGAGAATGATAAAAGTGCGTCAAGTCAAGTGAAAACTTGCGGAAAACGGCGAAATTCGGGCTGCTTTCGGCACGGTATCGGATATTCTTATGCCCGACCTTTGCGGCCGGGGTCTTCGAATGATTGCAGGCGACCCTTTCCCAGGGCTGTATTGTTAAATAAATATTATATTTTACGCCCATCTGGGAAACACTTTACGTACCCGGGGGTTGTTATCCGAATAAAGGGGTGGTAGAATCGGGGGAAATGTTTGATTTTGGAATTGGGAGTCATTAAAAAAGGACAATCGCGATTGTATGAACCCAGTATTATTATTTATGGAAAAATATCTTTACAACTTTGTAAGTCGTGATTTAAAGTTTCTAGGCGTTCAATTAGATAGCAATCTGTCTTACTTATTTAGGCTTGTTAAGTCTGGCTTTTTCCAACTGAGACAGCTAAAACATGTAAGGAGATATTTACCTATTGATGAAGCTAGGACCCTCGTAAATTATTTTGTAGTGTCACCTTTCGATTATTGCAACGGAATGTACGCTGGATTGCCAAATAATCAATTAAGCAGAATAAAAGCGTATTCAACTGCAAAAGCGTATTCCCGATTGATTATGGGGCAACAAAAATACTGTCTCCTGAAGGAACTTCACTGGCTCAAAATCCGAGAGCGCCAAAGTATATTTCGGACCTCTGCGTGACTCTCACGCGAACGGAAAGGCAACGTTCACTCCGATCACTAGAAACAAGTGCAAACAACATAACAATTCCAGTCAGAGCCAATAAAGCAAGTTTCTATGATCGTGCGGTCCGTTGTCGTGGAATAGCCTCCATGTTATATAGGGTATATCCTCCAAGGGGTATATCCTTGGCTCTATCCAACGGCATTTCTCTTGGGTATGCTGGGGTATAACTCCCTCGAACTAAGGAGGGAAGGATTACTAACATCACATTTTTTCAAACTGATTCGGGGCTCTATTGAGAACCCCTATGTTCTGGAGCAAATAGGTCTTTTTGTTCCTGATAAATACCTGCGACAGCGCCGATATCAACTGTTCTTTACTCCGTCACGCAGAACCAACCTGCTTTTGGTGATGCCAATAGGAAGAGCAATTCGGACGCTGAATCTAATCATCTCGGATTTGGACATTTTCAGTGTCAGTGAGGCAGTATTCATAAAAAAAATATTACAAACTCTGGACAGAGTACTGTCTCACTGACGTCGACATATTTGGATTCCTTCTGATATGTATGATTTTTTTGGTCTCATGTTGTTTTGTTTTTTTATCTTTATATTATAATACCGTTTTGTGTCCAAATGAGTCGCCTAAATGTTTTATCGTTTGTTATGTCTCATTTGTAAATGTATAAATAAATAAATAAATGTTAGTGTTAAGTATGAGGATAGTGACGTTCAATTAATGAATCTTCTAAAGACAGCACGGTCAGTTACTTCCTAGTGCGCTCTTGGAGTAATTGATTTTACAAAACGGCGCACTAAAAATAATAATATGATAATAAATAGTAAGCTTGAAGAAAGGCAGATGAGGTGGTACGGGCATAAAAAACGGAGAACACCAGATCACACAGTAAATAGAGCTTTGCCTGTGAATCTTTCTCGTCAATCATCCAGAGAAAGACCTAGGAACACGTGGATAATAGCAATAGCGTCTGGCAGAGAAATAGCTCGAATGAAGACGATACTCAGAACCGTAGAATTCCCTCCAGAATCCCACACGCATCAGATTCCTGTTGTCTACCGTCCCCCCGGAAGACCACCAAAGAGATGGAGGGATAGCTGGGAGTCGACCTCCCAAGAAAGACCAGCCTGAACACAGGAACAGACCAAAGGTCTAAAAGAAGAATAATAAGAACCAAAACCTTGGTTCACCGAGGAAGGGAAAACGTTTGCCTAAGAGAGAGAACTAGACTGATTCATAGCAACGCGTGGCCGGGTATAGCTAGTACATTATAAATATTAACTAACTAACCATCACGCCGTCTCCTCGAAAGGGTAGGCAGAAAGAATGGACTGTCACACTTTTACTGATGCGGCACTCCATCCTTCTCTTTTCGCTCCGCGGGAGACGCGGTGTGATGGGTTGCGAACCTCATCGCCACCAATAGGCATCTCCCGCGCACACTTCGATCGTGCAACACCCACAAAATAAATCTAAAACAAATAATATAAAATACAATGATATAAAATAAAATAACAAAATAAAAATAATTTAACACAAAACGTTCTTTTAAGATGGTGCACATATTGTGTATTTAATTTATTTTCCACGAATCGACCGCTTTTTAATTTAGCACATAATGTAATAACACATAATGTTTTTTTCGATGTTGCACATGTTGACATGGACGATCCGGACTTTTGTGTGTATTTAATTTACGTTGCACGTATCCACCGTTGTTTTAAATTAGCTGTAATTAGGCACTTAACCAGCAAGAACTTAAAAATAATATTGAAGAAATTATTCAAATTGTCATAGGAATAAATGAAAAATTTATTTTTACACCTGTCAAAATTCTTTATAAAAACGATAAAACTAATACAATTTTAACAGAAAAACAGCACAAACTTATTACGTGTCACAATTAACTATTATATTTGTTATTAATATTATAGGAAAGGGGGAATTGAAATTGATTTTCTCGTAAAGGAGCGGTATTCCAGAAAGGCTTGGGAACCTATGTTCTATATCGTGGGAATACTGGCAAAAAACGTTAAGTCGAAAATTGGCAGTTTTGACTTAGTGATGCAGTATTGTAAAGTTTACAATGCTCTACAAATTGGCAAAATACACGAAGTCGAATGAAACAGATTTTTTCTCTAGTTTTAAAAATAAATTTAACGTTAAATCGTACAAAAGGTATTTCATACAGGCTAAAAGCTTCAAAAAACTTAATATTTTTCGAAGAGTCTTGTTGAACATTTTTGTACTGGAAAAATACGTTAACTCTACTTATTGTCTTCGGCTGAAAAAAATTCCCTCGATTGACTTTTGACAACGACACTTATATGTTTCAAATTTAAAGAAAACTTAAATGTTCGATTTCTCAAAACAGCGATTTTAGACTTAACGTTTTTTGCCAGTATACCCACGATATACTCGATCGATTGGGTGCATCATCCGTTGATATTATTTTTGTCTAACTCCTTACTTTGATGTTGCCATTAAGCAGTTTGGGGTTAGCAACGTAAACTAAACGTGATTTTTACCCTCGAGTATACATTTAACCCGCTTTGTACATAATTAAATAGAACGATGGAAACTTGGAGTATTTGAATTTGGGGGTAGTGCTGGGGAAAGAAAACTCGAAAATTACGTTAACTCCCCTAAGCCGCAGCACTGGTTTCGCTGCACAAAGTCTCAGAATGATAAATTCATCTGTAACTACAAAGCTACACTTCCAAACCCTTTATCCCAGGTATATAAAACATGAGGTATGCAAGTAAAATGATTTAATGATGAATGTCCGAAAGTCAAAGGTGATGGATTTTCATTTCATTTCATTTATTTATTTATAAAGATTACAAACATTACATGTGCGTCCAAGTCGTCTGCAACCTCAAAATTACATTATTAGATATAAATACAGAAGCATGGAACTGGCAAAAGAAGGATGAAAGTAGAATAAATGCAGTAGAAATGAGATCTCTTAGACGAATGTGTGGATACTCTGTGTATGATAGAGTGTCGAATGAAAATATAAGAAGTGAATGCGATGCGAATGATGGTGTCATGAACAAAATAATGAAAGGATCATTTAGATGGTTTGGACATATAGAAAGAATGAATGAAGAAAGAATGGTAAAAAAATTATATGTTAATGATGTAAATGGAACCAGAAATAGAGGAAGACCGAGGAAAACGTGGCACGATCAAATAAATCAAATATTGAATGTCGGCCATGCGAGGAGATAAGAGAAATCGACGCGCGTGCATGACACGATGTATGAATGTTGAGGAAGCGAGAGAAATATGTCAGGAAAGAAAAGTGTGGCAGTCCATTCTTTCTGCCTACCCCTTCAGGGAGACGGCGTGATTGTTAGTTAGTTAGTTAGTTAAATACACATAAATACTACGGCATCAGAGATAACAATCACAACATTGATATTGCATCCCTGAGGCAACTCACACTATCATGAAATATGTCCACCTCCGAGGCGACCCGATTAAGCAATAAGATTGCCCTACCCACAGGCATAAACATCGGCAGGTTGGTTCTGCAGCGCGGCAAATAAAACAATCTGTGCTGTCTTTGACAGCACAGATTGTTTTATTTGCCTAATTTAATCCTGATAACCTGTTAATGTCTAATCCTGATAACAAGATGCTTCGCTTCCATACATAAGGATCGGTAGAACACCATTCAAGAAACAATAAATAAATTAATGTCGTTTTCAACTGTACTATAAAAGTTAATACGCACATTTTCATAATGCACGAAAAGATTTCTACATTAAAAGCAGATTTCCAGATTCGTATATTTTAATATTCAGAACACAAAATTTGAAACGGCGTATTTGTGTACCGAACAAACAGAGCCGAGTCTATCTAATATAAATTTATTTTAAGCGCTCGCGGAACAGCGAGTTGGCGTCCAATGCACACGGGCGAGTTCTTGAAACAATGGAGGGAGTGGAAGCAAAACGGGGTAGTTAGATACGGCGAGGGATGACTTCAAATCCACATTACAGCAGCGAAAGTCATCCGTTAGACGCTAGGGTTGGGTTGACACGGTATGAACGCATAATTCTACTGATAACTCAATATGTGAGGCTAAAATAACATATTCTGATTTTGAAAATTTGGTTTGGTTCATGTGGTGCTCCTGTAAATTTGGAGATATTTCGCGTATAAGTGAATTGTTTTGGTCAATTTAACTGTTGCCGCACTTTAAAATAGTTAATTGTGACACATAATACGTTTGTACTGTTTTGCTGTTAAAAAAAATTAGTTTTATCGTTTTTATAAAGAATTTTGACAGGTGCAAATATAAAATTTTTCATTTGTTCCAATGACAATTTGAATAATTTCTTCAATATTATTTGAATGTTCTTGCTGGTTAAGTGCCTAATTACAGCTAATTTAAAAAACGGTGGATACGTGTAACAAATTAAATAAATTTGTTAAACGTATCCACCGTTTTTAAACATGTGCAACATCGAAAAAAACATTGTGTTATTACATTATGTGCTAAATTAAAAAAACGGTGGATTCGTGAAACATAAATTAAATAGACAATATGTGCACCATCTAAAAAGAACATTTTGTGTTAAATTATTTTTATTTTGTTATTTTATATCATTGTATTTTATATTATTGTTTTAGATTTATTTTGTGGGTGTTGGACGATCGAAGTGTGCGCGGGAGATGCCTATTGGTGGCGATGAGGTTCGCAACCCATCACACCGCGTCTCCCGCGGAGCGAAAAGAGAAGGTTGGAGTGCCGCATCAGTAAAAGTGTGACAGTCCATTCTTTCTGCCTAGCCTTTCGGGGAGACAGCGTGATGGTTAGTTAGTTAGTAAAATAACTTGACGACCTGTGTGGCAGAGTGGCAAAAGCTATGTCTGGCGCAGCGAAAGTCTTGGGTTCGATTCCTGGCGATGGCATTGTGATTGTCACACTGTCTTTGGTGTGGTGAAGAATTCACGTGATATAAAATGGCGAAAGATTATCTTGCTCTAATTTATTTTAAACTTGCACTTATTAATCCCCTTTCACACTTACGTCACAATCCGTCATACATTCTGCCATTTCAAATACCATAACTTTAGACTATGAGACGTTCATCACAAGATCATACCTATTGCATACTTCGTACATTTTTGACACTAGGAATTGTAGATCATCCAAGCTGTCAGCGATTAAAACAGCGTCGTCTGCATGTAGCAAACAGCTGATGGACATATCGTTCATTTGCACACCAGCGTTTATGCCATCTAATTCCTTCATACACTTGCCCATGTATAGATTAAACAACCACGGGGACATTATACAAACCTGTTTGACACCTTTTGTGATATGAAATCAAGAAGTGAAAGCTCCGTTTACTCTGACACACGCGGTGGTTCCTTTATTAAGGGAAGTAACCGCTCGTATCAGGTTTGTGCTTACTCCATACTCGGCCAAGACCTTCCATAACTTTTCTCTATCAACTGGTCCATTCATCCACGTCCACTCATTAAAGTTCCCTGCACATCCCAAATCTTTCCGGAAGTCATCTTTATCACTCTTTCTATCAATATCCTACCATACAGCTTACCAACGGAGCTCAACATACTGATTGCCCTGTGGTTTCCGCAGTCTAACCGAGATCCCTTACCCTTGTATAAAGGCATGTGTTTCATTAAACATTTAATAAATTGAAAATATGGAAAGAAGGCAGGCAGGCTTCATCACAGGAAGAAAGCTGCACAGAAAAATGCAAGATCTACAATAAAAAGAAGAAGAATTGAATTATAATCTTGCATTTCTTTACGTGTAAACTCTCCATTAGTCACAGTGAAGGGAGAATAGGGGTAAGTGTACACTATGATGATCTCCTGCGCATCCGTTCCCGTTGGAAACATATGGCATCGGGAGTACTCGTGCATTATAAATTTCGTCCGCGGTAAGTACGCACCCCACTCCACCCCACCCCTTGGAAGTAAACTCACGTTTATACAGATTTAAATAACGGTCGTGCGAAAGTTTTCGTTGGAACAATAATTTGCGGGTTTGTATCACAATTCTGGCGAAAATATGGCGCTTAAAATACACGGTGGCGCAAAATGAACTTAACGCTTGTCGAAGATGTCGTAACCCCATATAAAATGTTGTATTGCGCCATTTAAAATTCTATCATACACCATACATATCAGTCAAATAAAATGCAGTGATCAAATCAAATCAGTTTATTTTCTCAAAAGATATTACAAATAATTTTTATAGTTTAAGACATTTATTGAGAACAGGTAAAATATAATAAATATATAATACCAGGAACGCATGAGAGATGGTTCGACATTAGGATTACAAGATACTTTCCAAAGTCAAGTATTTGTCTTCTGAACGTACTTTCACGAATATGAAAGACATCGATCTCCGAAGCGATCATGTTCAGCAGTTTAATTTCTCTCAGAGGCAGGTTGGTTCTGCATGCTGGGAGATAAAACAGTCTGTGCTGACGCTGTCGAAGATAACCATCCGGAACATGAAGATGGGTAGCCTCCAAGATGACGTAATTCTCAAAGAATCCCCTTATCTGTAAACTATTGGTCCCCAGCATGCCCAAGAGGAATGCAGTGGGATAAAGCCACGGATAGTAACCAAACTCACTAATGTAGAGATATTTCAGAAATCTTTTCTGAACCCTCTCTAACATGAGCGAGTATATCACCTCGTGCGGACTCCACATCACCGAGCCACACTCGAGCCGGCTCCGGACAAATGAGCTATACAGAACTCGCAAAACAAAGGGATTCCTGAAAACTCTACCAGTTCGAAGAATAAATCCCAACATTTTCAGTGCAACTCCGCATATTGTCTCGATGTGAGCATGGAAAGTCAGCCTACTTTCATAAACAATACCAAGATCCTTTATCGTTGAAACACGATTAAGTTGCTGGTTATCCATTGTGTATCTGTAATAAACAGTACACAATGCTCTCGCGAAAGATAAAATTACGCATTTAGAGATATTGAAATGAATTTTATTGGTTTTACTCCAGCGGACGATATTATTTACATCTGACTGGAGACGGAGGCAATCTTCATGGTTCTTTATCTCAAGGAATAATTTAAGATCATCCGCAAATAATAGAAATTGCGAAAATTTTATAACCCTCGCGATATCATTAATGAAGATGGTGAAGAGGAGTGGACCAAGGTTTGAGCCCTGTGGGACTCCGGAATATACGAGAAAAAGTGCAGATTGAAATATACCGTACGAGGCAAACTGTTTTTTCTCCCACAGGTAACTGATAGAAAATATAACTAACTTATTATAGTAGAGACACCAATTTTCGACAGCTTAGCTAGAAGTAAATCATGGTTGACGGTATCAAAGGCCTTAGAGAAGTCATTGTAAGAGCAGCCAACCTGGTGACCATTGTCACATATCTATCATCAAATGTGGGGTGCCATACAACTCGTATTTCAAAAATTTTCAAGATAGACAACGAAACCGGTGCATGCAAGGAACGGGCGTCCGATTAAAAACTGCGGCCGCCCCGACGCTTATAGAAGGGTTAATTTATTTATTTAATTAAATAGGAGGCTTGGAATGTCTGCGCTACCCCGACTCCTCCATGTCTCGTGGGGGTGGAAACGCGATACAGCGGATGCCGCGATAATTATTTAAATTTGGAACTTTTAAATTATAACACTTTTTTCACACTTTCAGAAGTGTCCTGAAAGCGAGTGACTCGAAAGTGCCATCTAGGTATGCTGAATAAAAGGCGAAATTTAATTAAAACATTTTTTAAAGTGTTGTGAACACAATAACGAAAGGGTCAGTAAGATGGTTTTGACACGACGAAAGAATGAATAAAGAAAGAACGATTAAGAAAGTATTAGTTGATGTTGTAAACGGAACAATAAATAGAGGAAGACATAAGAAAACGTGGTACAATCAATCAATTAAATGTTAAATGTGAGACTGAGTAGTATAAATCGATCCTTATTCCGATCCGATCGTAGGAATAAAAGGCGATTATTATTTAATATGTATTTATTTAAGTGTTGTGAACACAATTATTTAAGGGTCAGTAAGATGGTTTAGACACGACGAAAGAATGAATTAAGAAAGAACGATAAAGAAAGTATTAGTTGATGTTGTAAACGGGAGAAGAAATAGAGGAAGACAGAGGATAATGTGGGACCATCAAATAAATCAAATATTGAATTTCTGCCACGGGAGGATTCAGAGAAATAGACGCGCGTGCATGACGAGAAATATGTCAGGTAAGAAAAGTGTAGCAGACAATTATTTCTGCCTACCCCTTCGGTCAGACGGCGTGATGGTTCGTTAGTTAGTTTATATAAATTAAATCCAAGTATAACCATTAAACAATCTTATTTACTATTATAAATCGGTTGGTTTAGACATATGGAGCGCATGGATGGAGAAAGAATGGTTAAGAAAGTATACGTGAATGATGTAAATGGAGTACGGAGTCGAGGCAGACCGAGGAAAACATGGCATGACCAAATTATTCAAATGTTAAAGGTTGGTCATGTTAGAAGTCGGAAGAATCGACGTGCGTGTATGACTCGCTGTGGCGGTCCATTCTCTCTACCTACCCCTACGGGGAAACGACGTGATGGTTTGTTGTTGTTGCATAAATTAAAATTGGAGTTTTACAAAACAAATACTTCAACCATCAATAACTTCCGTGATTATTTATAAAATTATCAAAAAAAAATTTAAAAAAAAATGATGAATGTGGAAGAAGCGAGAGAATTGTCAGGAAAGAACATTGTGGCGGTCCGTTCTTACTGCCTACCCCTTCGGAGAAACGGTTAGATAGTTATTTTCACATATCAAATTGCCGCACAGAGGCCCTTCGAAGTTCTCCTGTATTGAAAGCGATTCGTCTCTTAAATGAGGTTGCAAAAGAGATAGACCTCTTTGGATGCAATTATGGCGAATTCGTAAATACCCTTATGATAAAGGCAGCAAGCAAATATGGCTTTTCCTATTCATAAGGTTCTATGCATATTTCCTTTGATATTCATTTTTTCACCCTTTACATCGATTTGGCTTGCGATGTAATGATGTAAGGAGTTTTTTTTAACAAAATAATAATATTAATAATTTAATTTAAAAGAAAAAAACTTTTTTGTTTTGCCTTTGTATCCGCTGAGGAGACAATATCCCCTGTTGACAAAGGGAGTGTTTATTTCTTCCCCCTATCGTGGAATGGGGTGGATATTAATAATAAACACGAACGGACTGTTAAGAATTCAAATTTTAACTCCTACACAATAAATTAGCTACGCGCGACATCGCAGTCGTGATAATGCCGGATCTAACCGAAAGGAGTTCTCAAGGACGAAGGAAAAACATCTTAACCCTTTGAGCGCATCATTTTTTTAAAGGCATGATCTAACATTAACACAAAAAGGCTAACTAATTAACTAACCATCACGCCGTCTCCCCGAAAGGGTAGGCAGAAAGAATGGACTGTCACACTTTTAATGATGCGGCACTCTATTCTTCTCTTTTCGCCCCGCGGGAGACGCGGTGTGATGGGTTGCGAACCTCATCGCCACCAATAGGCATCTCCCGCGCACACTTCGATCGTCCAACACCCACAAAATAAATCTAAAACAAATAATATAAAATACACTGATATAAAATAAAATAACAAAATAACAAAATTATAATAATTTAACACAAAATGTTCTTTTTAGATGGTGCACATATTGTCTATTTAATTTATGTTCCACGAATCCATCGTTTTTTTAATTTAGCACATAATGTAATAAAAAATAATGTTTTTTTCAATGTTGCACATGTTGACATGGACGATCCGGACTTTTGTGTTTATTTAATTTATGTTACACGTATCCACCGTTTTTTAAATTAGCTGTAATTAGGCACTTAACCAGCAAGAACTTAAAAATAATATTGAAGAAATTATTCAAATTGTCATTGGAACAAATGAAATATTTATTTTTACACCTGTCAAAATTCTTTAGAAAAACGAAAAAACTAATATAATTTTAACAGCAAAACAGTACAAACTTATTACGAGTCACAAATAATTATTATAAAGTGCGGCAACAGTTAAATTGACCAGAACAATTCACTAATACACGAAAAATCTCCAAATTTACAGGAGCACCGCACCACATGAACCAAATCAAATTTTAAAAAATTATTCATTATACACAAAAAGGCGTTTAAACGAAATTAAAATACAATATATGCGATGAATAAAAGCTTTATTTTCATAACTAACTAACTAACCATCACGCAGTTTCTTTTCTTTTCTTTCACACTTTTCTTTCCTGAATAATTCCATAATTACTTCTCTCGCTTCCTCAACATTCATACATCGTGACATGCACGCGCGTCGATTTCTCTGACTCCTCACATGGTCGTCATTCAATATTTGATCGTGCCACGTTTTCCTCGGTATTCCTCTATTTCTGGTTCCATTTTTAATAATTTTTTATTACTATTATTTTGTTGAATCGCTCTTTACATCATGACAGCATGAGCCAAATCGATGTAAATGGATTATTACAGCTATCACAGTGATTCTCGTGACATGTGATAGGTAGCTAATCTGTCGCCATTTTATTGTCACGTGAATTATACACCAGACAGTGACAGCGTGACAATCACACTGCCCTCGCCGGAACCTTCGGGTGACAGTCTTTCTTCATTCATTCTTTCCATATGTCCAAACCATCTTAATGATCCTTTCATTATTTTATTCATAACATCATCATTATACCGCATTCATTTTTTATATTTTCATTCGAAACTCTATCATACACAGAGTATACACGCATTTGTCTAAGAGATCTCATTTCTACTGCATTTATTCTACTTTCATCCTTCTTTTGCCAGTTCCATGCTTCGGTTCTATATTTTAATCATTTTATTAAAGAAAAACACAAACGTCTACTAAAACATCTGAGATGAAGGTCCTAAGATCAATTACCGGAAAAACTCTCAGAGATCGTGTCCGCAACACAGACACAAGAAAAACTTGCGAAATAGAGGATGTCGTAAGGTGGAGTAGATCCAGAAGAAGATACTGGAGGGACCATGTAGCCCGAATGGATAGTGACAGACTCGCATATACTTATGAAATCCCCTCGGGACACCGTGTACCTGGAAGACCGTCTAAGAGATGGAGGGACAGCTGGACCTCATCATCCCACGAGACATGATTTATGTGTCATCGTTAAAATAAACTTTTTTAAATAGTCCATTGTTATGGAAAAACACTATGATACCTTAACGTTTTAAACTGGAAATGAATAAACTTTGCTTTTTGTATCACAATTGTATTTTATTTTACGCGACAGCTGTTTCATCAATCAATGTTGACATCATCAGGTGTTACAATTATTCAAAATGTTGTAAAAAAACTGGTCCAAGTTAAAAATAGCCTAAAAATTGGAGAGACATCTCCAGGCGTTATCTAGCAATGTATGTTAATGGCGGTAGCCTTTCATATTGCGTTAATAGATGGCGCTAGTGTAGATTGAACTAAAAAATGTGAAGTGAATTCCACCATTGTTTCGTTCCCCATAGTTATAGCAGAGCAAGGGGGCATATATTATTTTATGCCCCAAATTGCCGCACAGAGGCCCTTCGAGGTTCTCCCGTATTGAAAGTAATTCGTCTCTTAAATGAGGTTGCAAAAGAGATAGACCCCTTTGAATGCAATTATGGCAAATTCGTAAATATATTACAATAAAGGCAGCAAGCAAATAACTGGCTTTTCCTATTCATAAGGTACTATGTATATTTCCTTTAATAGTCTTTTTTTTCACCCTTTACATCGATTTGGTGCTCGCGCTGAAATGATGTAAAGAGTTTTTTCAACAAAATAATAATTATAATAATATCATCTTCCAAAAATTTGTCAGACGTGGTGGTCGTAAGAAGGTCGAAATGGGGAATGTTGTTTTACATAAAGCGTGCGCTTAACCCAAGCAATGACAGGTCATAAGTCCTGTAAACGCCTCAACCACCATATTCTGTTTCCAATTTGCATCTTTGTCTCTATTGAGATACAATTAATCCTTAAAATGATAACCCGCAATGGGTGAAATCCAGTATTCGTCTACAAGTATTTGTATACATTCAAAATGTAATAATAATATCATTTAATAACATTTTTCTTCATTCGTTCTTTCCATATGTCCAAACCATCTAAATGACACTATGTACGAATGTTGAGGACTTGAGAGAAGTATGTCTAGGATGAACAGTGTGTCGGTTCATTCGTTCTGCTTACACCCAAGGCGTGATGGTTAGTTTGTTGGTAGTAAATACAACAATTTTTACTCTTTTAGTATGTAATCACATAACATTTAAAAATGCGCAGAAAAGAAAAAATGTTGAACTGAAAAACAATTCTATTTTATGGAACATAAAATAATAAATATCGTATATACTCGTGTAGGGCGGAATCCAAAAAATATAATATTGCCCTCAATGCTTGCCATATCCAAAGAAGAATTTAATAAATCAAGAAGCCTGAACTCGCGTATACAACACGTGTATATTTCACATACATAAACGTCCCTATTACATAAGGGAGAAGATGGTAATCTCGTTATAAGGTATTACATAGAAAATTGAAAAAAAAACTGCCTTTTAATAATATAAGTAATAATCCCGAATCGGAGGAGCATATTTCCCTCGGGGGATTGATTTCGGGGAATCAGCGTCAATCACCTGTCACGGCAGATATTAATTGTGCCAACCCTGCGAGGGGAGGCGAGACGGGGCACGCGTCGCGCCGCGGGCGAGAGCGGGACGGGCGTATCCGCCTGCAAATTGGACAGGGTTGTCGCTCGTCGGAAATTTAATTTAATGAGCGTGACGTGAGATATTTTGTAACGTGTGATGTTCGGTAATTGATACATGAAGTGTAGTTGAGTGGAGACAGAAATTCATTTTTGTTATATACAATTACTCGCGTGCTTTATTTTATAATATGAAATAATATACTTCCATAAAAAGCACTTATTTTGTCGTCTGACATGTTTAAATAAACAAAAGCAGAATCATTTTTTTTTTTTTTGAGAAATAAAACAATCCTAAATTGATTTAATAACTAACAGATTAGAGCTTAGTTTATTTTGTTTCCCTGACAAAGTTTGTGACTTAACCGTTTTATTTTTTTAAATTAAGTGAGATGAAAACAAAATATTACAGTATTTTGATTTATTTAAACAATAATCAACAAAAAAAGGAAACCGAAATCAAACGCAGAATAGTAATATCACTTGCAGCCTTTAATACGATAATAAGTGTTTTTTGTAATGACAACATTAATTTGAAACTTCGACAGAGAATGGTTAATTGCTACGTATGGTCTATGCCTACAAAAGTATGGTGTTGATTCATGGACCTTAATTGTTGGTGTCATCAACTGGCTGGAGACTATTGAAATTTGGCAGCAACGCAAAATGTTGCACATCCCTTTGATCGATATGGTCACCAAGATAAATGTTCTCCTAAGAGCTGGTGCTGATAAGGAATTGTTGGCCAATATTAAAAAGTTGGCCAATAGCAGTGGAATAAATGTGGCCTGGTCCCTCTTGACTTATTTAGTCCCGCATGGACGAGGGGCGGCCCTAGGGATTGAATGAGCGAGGCTGACGAAAGACGCCGTTCGCCTTTAACACCTTCGGGTAAGATGTGGAAAACCTCTATATCCTATGTTGGCCAATTAAAGTCAGTAAAGTGATATATTTAAATCATGCGATGTGGAGAAAAATCACGTATTTCTGCATTTGATCATTTGATCAAAATAAAGGGTCGACGAGGTGTTGGAAGGAGGCAAATCTCTTGGCTCCACAACACAAGGGACTGGACTAGCCTAAAAAGCATCGAGGATTTTTTTAAATTTTTTAATTGTATCTCAATAGAGACGAAGACGCAAACTGGAAACTGAACACGGATGATCAAGGTGTTTACAGGACTTATGACCTGTCATTGGTTGGGTTAAGCGCACGCTTTATGTAATTACAACATTCCCCATTCCACCTTTGTTATTATGATCATGCATGACAATTTTTTGGAAGATGTATATATACTTCAAAATCCATATCTATCTTCACGTGTCAGTTTCAATCAGCCATCTATGTAGATTTGGTTGCACTTGTGAATTTTTCAAGATTAACCTATACAACCGACCCACTAACGCCATCTATGGAGAATGATTTTCGGCATTTAGCAAACTACCTTATTAACACAATGCGAAGGCTGTCGCCTAACATATTGTTAGAAGTCGCCAGGAGTATTATTCATCGAGGAGTTGATTCGATCTACCAGGGACAGAGAAGCCTACTTTCAAGTGATTTTCAACGTCGGGTGGACCAGATATGACACCAAAATAAAGAAGATTACTTAGTCAACGGTTTCCCATTCTTCTTCTTAGTGTAAGCCATGTGGCCTGTTACGTAAGAGAAATTGGCCTGATGCGAGGTCGACTCCCAGCTGTTGATCCATCTCTTTGGTGGTCTGCCTGGGAGATGTCTACCTTGGGACTGGCCGTGCAACACAATGAAGGGGAGTCTGGATGGATTCATTCTCCTCACGTGTGCATACCAGTATCTTCTCCTTTGCCTTCCCCACCTAACGATATCCTCAACCTCGCGAATCGCCATTTTATTTAAAATCCATTCATACTCCATTCAGATCATATCAGACATCTTTATCTAATTCTTGTGTGAAACGGTATATACATTTTGGAAACCAAAACCGTTAGAACGAAGTTCAACCCTGGTTTATGACCCAAAATCCACATAATTAGGGATTAATTCAAACAAAGAACTTGCACTCACGGCCGTTTAGCAGGGATAAATATATTTTTAGACAAACCATTTCCATTTTAAAATATTTACACTAGAAATACTTTGATAGCGAAATTTTAATTAAAATTCGAATTATTTGGTAAATGGATTCGTAGCAGTTCGTTTACACATACGCGAATATGTAAATCCAGCAGCGAACAAGTATATAATTCAATCGATTATAAAATACATACACACAAAATACATATGGAGTTGTGTAGATGCCTTCACTCTTTATATAAGGGATGTTTTTTTTAAATAAATTTGCTTACTTATTACGTCACGAAGGTTAAAAGTAAAATAAATAGGGCAGAACGGGAAGATTAGACGGACGAATTAATCCCTGATACCTTCGTCAAAGACAGCACAGATTGTTTTATTTGCCGCGCTGCAGAACCAACCTGACAATGGTTATGCCTGTGGGTAGGGCAATCTTATTGCTTAATCGGGTCGCCTCGAAGGTCGACATATTTCGTGATAGTGTGAATTGCCTCAGGGATGCAATATCAATCTTATGATTATTTCTAATTCTTAAGCTTATTTTTATGTATTGATTTATGCTACTAACTAACTAACCAACCATCACGCCGTCTCCCCGAAGGGGTAGGCAGAAAGAATGGACTGCCACAATTTTCTTTCCTGACATATTTCTCTCGCTCTCTCAACATTCATACATCGTGTCATGCACGCGCGTCGATTTCTCTGACTCCTCACATGGCCGACATTCAATATTTGATTTATTTGATCGTGCCACGTTTTCCTCGGTCTTCCTCTATTTCCTCTATTTTTTATGCTTTTCTTTTAAATTCTCATAATGTTATTGCAAACGATCAGGAAATATATCTGTAATGTTTGTAGTTTTTATTTAAATAAATGAAAATGAAAACATGTAATAAACACATGTATTTTGCGGATGGTAAGACGCATCGGATCATAAGACGAACCCCAAAATTAATCTTTAACTTGCTTTTTCTAAGTTTAGGTCGTATGAACTGTTTATGACAGTAAGCTGTAATGGGATGATGATGTCCAGCCATGCTGCTGGGGTTTTCTTCTTTACCATTTTTTTGCGATAATTATTATTATTATTATTTTGTTGAATCGCTCTTTACATCATGACAGCATGAGCCAAATCGATGTAAATGGATTATTATAGCGATTCTCGTGACATGTGATAGGTAGCTAATCTATCGCCATTTTATTGTCACGTGAATTCTACACCAGAACAAAGACAGTGTGACAATCACACTGCCCTCGCCGGGAATCGAACCCGGAACCTTCGGGGTGGCAGTCAATGCACTTCGGACGGCCACGAAGATCGTCAACTTATTCTTTTTAAGATGTGAATGCAGTGCAAATTCCATTCATTCTGCCTACCCATTCGGGGAGACGGCGTGATGGTTTGTTTCAAACGTTTGAATCACGTGTTATCGTTCGGTTCTTAACCACCCCTTAAAATTCGATGTTTAAAGAACCAAACATCCTGTATGTAGGAACAGTAGTAAATAGAGCGTGTAATGGAAAACTCCACTGGGATTTATGCCAAAGTGTACTGGGAAACATTTTAGTTTCGTGAAATTTTAATCTAAAATTTTTAATAACTGGAAAATCTAAAAATTACTACCCAGGGCTTTTCGTGATTCTTAAGATTACAAAATATTAAAAATTTGATTGATCTAAAGACGTTGAGTTTTTATAAATTACTATATCATTAACTCAACAACAACAACAAGACCAACCATTAAAATTTGATTAGTTTGGTCATGGTTAGTTTTGGTTTTCCTCGGTCTGCCTCGACTCCGTACTCCATTTATATTGATAACATATACTTTTTTAACCATTCTTTCTTCACCCATGCGCTCCATATGTCCGAACCAAGGCAGCGATCCTTTCATAATTTTGTTCACAACACCTTCTTTCGCTCTACATTTCTTTCTAATATATCAGCATTTGAGATTTTGTCGTACATATTTCTAACACATATACGTCTTAAGGACCTCATCTCTACCGCATTTATTCTGCTCTCATCCTTCTTCTGTCAGTTTAAAGCTTCGCTTTCATTGATAAATTCTTGTTTCCAAGAACTATTTTTAAAGCTCCATTCACTTTCTTACCCGCAGAAACCCTTCTTTCAACATCACTGTCCGTTCGGCAATCCGCTGTGAACATGCTACCTAAATACACAAATTCCCTCATCTGTTCCAAGTTATCTTCGTTCACACTTATATCATTAACGCATATTTCCTTTACAATTTTAACATCAAAGTCATCATTAAATATGAATAAATCAAATTTGAATCATCCACTGAAGGAAAAATGGTAGAGCACAACGAAGTTCTTGCGACAACCCTAACCTATTGAAGTGAAGCGTGCAGCTGGCAGAAGAAGGATGAAAGGATGATAAATGCCGTAGAAATAAGCGTTAAAACCATGAATAATAGAATACCGATCGACGAAATAAGGAAGAAATATAATGCGGATAATAGTATCTTGAGTAAAATTGAAAAGGGATCACTTCGATGATTTGGACATATGTAACGAATAGATGATAGAAGAGTGCTTAAAATGTTGTATATAAGCCGTACGAATAGAAAAAGAATGGCGAAAAATGACGCCCCTAGAAAAACATGACAAGACCAAATTATTCAATTTGACGACCTTCGTTAGAGAGTGGTAAGAGCTCTGTATGCCATACCGAAGGTTTCGGGATCGATTGACAGCAATGGCAGTGTGATTTTCACACTGTCTCTTGGTCTCGTGTAGAGTTTACGTGACAATAAATTGGCGATAGATTAGCCACTTATCAAATGTAGCTAAAAACTAATTATATACAGTAATTGGGTTCAAATGACCTGTTGTATACATAAAAAAATTCCACATTCGAAGTTAGAAAAATGGACGAGATGGGTGTTACCGTCAATAAAAATAAGTTTAACCCTTAAATTCATTCTGTTGCATATCTGCAACAGAATGCATTTAACGGTTAAACTTATTTAAGCGCTTATAACTCTGTATACATGCAATAAATGAACTCCAATGCATAGTGTTGCGTAAGTGTAACAATACGCCGAGCCATTGTGTTTTTAAATTATTCGAGTAGATGTCTCTGTAAACAAGAAATTGACATTTTAATAAAATAAAAATAAAAGTTGGATGCAGATGTGTCATATTTCTGAGAGTTTCAAAATTTATTTTCATTGGTGCTACTGGATATAAAACGAAATAAAATAAATTTATATACTCCATAAAGGTGAGTCTACCATTGTTTATTCATTTTTTATTTATATTTTTTGTAATGATTGCAAAAAGTAAACAAAACATGCAGTGAATAAAATACGAATAAAATCCACAAATACACTTACATATTTTTAAAATTATTTTTCCCGTTATTTTCGACTAATTTTAGTATAAAAAATTTTTTACTTTTGAATTTAGAAAAATCGTGCATTTAAGGGTTAAATCTGATAATGATAATATGATGGCTGTCCATCCTCTCTGCCTACCCTTTCAGATAAACAATGTTTGCCGGTCCTGAAATCACCAGCCTTAATTCCCATATAATAGCGCGTATTTATACATATGTTTACCGAAACTGTCTGTTACAGTCGAATAAATAATAAGGGTAAGATACTCCAAAAGGATTGGCCGCCATTTTGGATCCAATTAGTGGCATTAACCTTCACGGAGTGCGTCGTGTTCGTATCGACAGGCTTTCTTTGTTCGCCCGCCGTCATTATTGTATCCTTGAAATGGATTCCGCTTGTCCAATTGACTTGGAAACGTTTGAAATATATACGAAAAAATACATTAAATTGTTCTAGGAAATCCGATACTTGAGGTGCTTTTAGCTACGAAATAGGTATATGATTTCATTTTTACGTATAGAATTTAATAAAATACAATTTATTTTCGATATATTCGTAAATAATAATTACTTTTATAAGTCATTGTGTAACTCTCAGCTTGTTGGTACTTTTTGTGACGTTGTTTATTTATTTATACATAATACACAAATGAAATAGAGGAAGAAATACTGAAATACGTAGAAAGTCGGGAGTAACAGATGTCGTCGCAAGGGTAGCGAAGCTTAAATGGTCATTTGCGGGACATGTTGAAAGATTGGTAGACGATAGATGGACCAGAAGGGTGGTAGAGTGGATACCCCGCGAAGACAAACGAAATAGAGGGAGACCCCCCACACGATGGTCTAATGACGTTACAAGAATTGCTGGCGATTGGATGCAAAAGGCACAAGATAGGGATACGTGGAGAAGTATGGGGGAGGCCTATGTCCAGCAGTGGACGCAAACGGCTGTCTAAGTAAGTAAAAAGTAAGCAATACACAATTGAGACATAACAAACGAAAAACATTGAGGTGACTCATTTGGACACAAAACGGTGTAACAAAGATAAAACAACGACATGAAACCAAAAAAATCATGCATACGTATATCAGAAGGAACCCAAATATGTCGACGTCAGTGAGGCAGCACTCTTTCTAGAATTTGTAATATATTTTTTATGAACACTGCCTGACTGACACTGAAAATTCCAAATCCAAGACGATAAGATTCAACGTTCGAATTGCTCTTCCTACTGAAATCACCAAAGGTAGGTAATTAAAGAAATGATGGGATAATATGAATATTGCTGTTTATCGATGATATGATAAGCTATGTTTTTACGTGCTTTTGTATTGCTATGTTGTAAATTCCGTAATGATGGTAAAACGAAATCAAAAACCTTTTATATCCCTCATACATAATACGATATTACGAGAAATTCTATACGGATGGTATATAAAGGAATTTTTTCTTTCCGAATAATTGGCAATTAGATGATAGAAGTTACAAATTACGTATTCCTAGAGGAAAAATCTCAGTACTACATATATGTAACCAGGGTTGCCAGATATCTGTTATCACGGATCGGAATATTCGTTATATAGTACCTTTAAGTAGTGACGTGGGTGTCCCACAGACGGCTTTGTTCCTTATTTCGTTGTTATAAGTAATTTAAATACCGATCAATCTGAAACGGAAAGTCTATGAAGCCTGCGTTCTGCCAGTTCGTACATATGGTCTTGAAACTGTTACATTGTCCAAAAAAGTTCCGAGAAACGACAAGTGACCCAAAGAGCCATGGAAAGAGCCATATTAGAAATAAGCCTAAGAGACACAGTCAGAAACTATACGGTGAGAGAAAAAACAAAGGTCACTGACATCATCCATTGGGTGGCGACTCTAAAATGGCAATGGGCAGGTCACGTAGCCAGAAGCTCAGATGAAAATTGGACAAGAAGACTGCTGACTTGAAAACCGTGGACGGCAAAGAAAAGTGCAGGGCGACCGCAACTACGGTGGAAGGATGATCTGAACAGACACGTCGGAATAACCTGGATGCAGTCTGCACAGGACAGAGTGACATGGAAGCGAATGGAGGAGGCCTTTGTCCAGGAGTGGACGAGAATAGGCTGAGAAAGAAGAAGTAATTAATCCCCGCGCGCTCCGCTAGTTTCACGATTTGTGATTCCGAACGGAAATTGTAAAAAAAAAACATGATAGATACGTAATATTGACATTTCGTGACGTTTTGCCGATATAAAATGATAAACCATCGTCTCATTGTAATTATGTATATATGCCGGAGTGTCTTAAAGTCACAAAGTGAGTGCTTCATATGAAAATTTAAAAATATATTATAAGTCACCATTGTCAAAAACCAGTATTGTATTTTTGATAAACTAACTAACTAATCATCACGCCGTCACCCCGAAGGGGTAGAAAGATTAATTGACTACCACACTTTTCTATCTTGACATATTTCTCTCGCTTCCTCAACATTCATACATCGTGTCATGCACGTGCGTCGATTTCATACAGAGTATCGACACATTCGTCTAAGAGATCTCATTTCTACCGCATTTATTCTACCTTCATCCTTATTTTGCCAGATCCATGCTTCGCTTCCATACATAAGGGTCGGTAGAAGAACACCAATGTGCACTGCCATTCTAGATTGTTTGGATAGGTTTTTGTTTGCGATGACTTTTTAAGTGCACCATTCACTTTGTTGCCTGCCCCAACCCTTCTTTCAATATCCCACTCCACTCTCCCATCTCTTGTAAACATACTACCTAAATACACGAACTCAACTACTACGAATGAAAACGTCTGTTTTATACAAGATTAATTATATTTTATGTGAACGACACGTTTTGCTTGTCTTAGGCATTATCAAATGTGATATTTGATACTGCCTTAGACAGACAGATAAACATTTGATAATACCTTCAACACGAAAAACATGTCATTCATATGTAATTAGGTGTTATGTTGCGTTTCACGATTTATTTAAATAAGTTTGTCGCGACAGCTGTTTCGCCAATCATCGCGTATTACAAACGACTGTTGATGATAAGTTGGCGAAACTGCTGTCGCGAAAAACTCATTTAAATTAATCGTGTATCAGATAAGACCTAAATACACGAACTCATCTACTTGCTCCAAATTTTCACCATTCACGCTAATGTTGAAGACTGTCATGATTTATTCTTTTTCAAAAATCATTACCTTGGACTTGTATCCGGTATTAAAATCATTAGTGGCAACCCTACGTGTAATGAATAATACAATGTTTTTATACATTACGTATCGATACAGATGCAACTATATAAGAAAAACATAGAAAATATGATGAAAAAAAACGATTTTCCGTGACATGACCCTTGTCATTTTTTAAAAATGTAATTTAATATTATATCAAGATATTCAACATAAGCGCCAATCATAAATATATTGTGTTGAATTTTAAAACGCTGTCATTACGACCATCGACATTGACATACGACCGTCGATATTGACGACCATTGTGACCGAGTGGTAGGTGCATTGACTGCCATCCCGAAGGTTCCGAGTTTGATTTCCGGCGAGGGCAGTGTGATAGCCACACTGCCTTTGTTCTAGTGTAGAATTCACGTGACAATAAAATGGCGATAGATTAGCTACCTGTCACATGTCATGAGAATCACTATGATAGCTATAATACCCTTTACATCGATTTGGCTCATGCTGTCATGATGTAAAGAGCGATTCAACAAAATAGTAATAATAATGACTACATCATATATTTTTTAATATAAAAAATGTTAGCTTATCAAGAGCCTTTAATTGTAGACTCGGTTGATGCCAATATTGGCTGGCGAAACAGTTGTCGCGACAATTTATTTAAAAATCAAATAAATAAGTTGTAACTTTTCCTTGAACAAATGTGAAAATCCATATTAAATAATTAAACTAACTAACTAACTAACCATCACGCCGTCTCCCCGAAGGGGTAGGCAGAAAGAATGGACTGCCACACCTTTCTTTCCTGACATATTTCTCTCGATTCCTCAACATTCATACATCGTGTCATGCACGCGTGTCGATTTCTCTGACTCCTCACATGGCCGACATTCAATATTTGATTTATTTGATCGTGCCACGTTTTCCCCGGTCTTCCTCTATTTCTGGTTCCATTTACATCATTAACATATAATTTTTTACCATTCTTTCTTCATTCATTCTTTCCATATGTCCAAACCATCTTAATGATCCTTTCATTATTTTGTTCATGACACCATCATTCGCACCACATTCACTTCTTATATTGTCATTCGACACTCTATCATACACAGAATATCCACACATTCGTCTAAGAGATCTCATTTCTACTGCATTTAATCTACTTTCATCCTTCCTTTGCCAGTTCCATGCTTCGCTTCCATACATAAAGGTCGGTAGAAGAACACCATTGTGCACTGCCATTCTAGCTTTTTTGGATGGTTTGCGATGACAACTTTAAGTGCACCATTCACTTTGTTGCCTGCCCCAACCCTTCTTTCAATATCCCTCTCCACTCTCCCATCTCTTGTAAACATACTACCTAAATACACAAACTCAACTACTACGAATGAAAACGTCTGTTTTATACAAGATTTATTATATTTTATGCGAACGACACGTTTTGCTTGTCTAAGGCATTATCAAATGTGACATTTGATACTGCCTTAGACAGACAGATAAACATTTGATAATACCTTAAACACGAAAAACATGTCATTCATATGTAATTAGTTATTATGTTGCGTTTCACGATTTATTTAAATAAGTTTGTCGCGACAGCTGTTTCGCCAATCTATGTTGGCATCATCGCGTATTACAAACGACTGTTGATGATAAGTTGGCGAAACTGCTGTCGCGATAAACTCATTTAAATAAATCGTGATAAGTAATAACCGTATAAACTGCAAATTTAAAAAACTTTGTTTTATATATCACAATTGTGTATTTATTTTACGCGACAGCTGTTTCGTCAACCTATGTTGACATCATCAGGTGTTACAATAATATATCAAATGTCAAATTTTCGTGATTTTTCAAACCTTTATGTGTGTTTGTTCCTTTGTCAAATTCTATGTTTTTCAATTTGACATAGTAACAAATACACATAAAGGTTCGAAAAATCACGAAAATTTGACATTTGATATATTATTTTAACACCTGATGATGTCAACATAGGTTGACGAAACAGCTGTCGCGTAAAATAAAAGCACCTTTCGATGCATAAAACAAAGTTTTTTAATTTAACAGTTTAAAATGTTAAGGCATCATAGTGTTTCGGCCAAAACAATGGACTATTTAAGTGATAACAGTATTTTAAATATAAAAATTCTATATAATACTACAGAAGTTTCATAGTGTATAGAGCATAACAATGGAAAACCTACCTTTATCAAAAACGAATAAGTTTTATTATTTAGATTTTTTTTTTGATAAGAATTTTCCTTGGACGACATTCGAGAACGCTACCCTTGTACAAAACAAAACTTCATCCCTTTGCTTAAAGGGAAAAATAATTTAATATTACGTAGTGTGTTCGTCCATGTGTTTATGCCTAACCTAAATCACTGTAGGACATTCAAGGACACTCGTTTTTGCTTATCCTTTGTCGTGAAATGGGGTAAATAGGACAGCGCGGGGGAATTGATTTAATAATTTATCAAGGTTTAATGGAAATCTGTTTATGTGGTTAATTCCGTGTATTTTGTTATTTATTACGAGTAATCTCACTGAAATACCGTCTTTCTTATCTGCGGATTTATTTTCCGCTGTGTCCTTACGAATGTAAACAAATATGATGGATGTTTGTTTAGAAATGATAGGACTTTTCTTATGCATTTCCGGCAGATGTAAACATGATTTTTTTATTATAAATAAATAATGCATTAGAGAGGCAAAATACGTCATTCCCATAAAATATAACAAATTTCTAGAAAACAAACGTTTTTATTTATATTAATAATACATAACAAATTGTCTTTTTTTCGTTTACATTATTTACAATGAACTTTTTTATTATTTTATACTTATTTATTTAGTTATAAAAATGTAATTTTTTTTACAAGTGAATGCGGTGCGAATTATGGTGTTATGAACAAAATAATGAAAGGATCATTAAGATGGTTTGTACATGTGGAAGGAATGAATGAAGAAAGAATGGTAAAAATTATATGTTTACGATGTTAATGGAACCAGAAATAGAGGGAGACCGAGAAAAACGTGGCCCGATCAAATAAATCAAATTGATGTCGGCCATGTGAGGAGTCAGAGAAATCGACGCGTGTGCATGACACGATGTATGTCAGGAAAGAAAAGTGTGGCAGTCCATTCTTTCTGCCTACCCCTTCGGGGAGACGCCGTGATGATTAGTTAGTTAAGTAAGATATATAGAATGCGAAAAATGGCTCCCTAGAACTGGTTACCCCAGTTTGGAAGTATTAAAACCATGTATTTGGTAAATGATTAATAAAATATATTTTAAATATATCTTCCCTTATGATTTTTTACAACGTTATTTATGTTGATAAAAAAATTTTGAATTTTCTAAAACATATATTCTATATGGAGTGACATATTGACTTCTATGTTCGCCATACTTTGTGTTGTAGATATTTTTTTTGTCTTTTTCTTTTTATTATATATACTTTGTTTATACAACACTATTAAAATTACATATCAGACATGTTTCGGGCAACCAGTCCTTCTTCAGTGATACATAGTATAAAGATACATTTTAAAAATATTTGTAAACAAATTTATAATATTTTAAATATGTATCTTTATAATATGTATCACTGAAGAAGGGCTGGTTGTCCGAAACATGCCTGATATGTAATTTTAATAGTGTTGAATATATAAAAAAGTATTTATTATTTACTTATAAAGTGAGCTTCTTGTTTCACGCTTTTAAATTGACAAAAACATATTTTTTATTTTTTAAATATTATACAGTGTAATGCAAGAATTAATAACGGAAATTGATATATAAAATGTTGCTTACTTAGGTTTTCCGATGGCATCTGAGATTGGAATGCGACATCCGATCTTCTCGTCGGAAGGAATGTGCCCGACAACCAATTAAATCCAAAGATGTCTTTACCTGGAACAAGAATTTCATTTTTTATAAAACGAGACACATGTTCTTATTTTAAACAATCGAGATGAAATCAATAACCAATACAGTAACGAAAGATGGACAGCTTACAAGCTTTTAAATGGGTTATATATTTAAAAACCGGGAAATACCGAAAGAAAAGTTTATGATGTGTGTTATGCCAGTTGCTACTTATATGGCCTATAACATTTTCCGAAAGAAGTGCTAAGAAACTACGAGTGACCCAAAGAGCCATGGAAAGAATCATGTTAGGAAGAAGTCTAAGAAACAGAGTCATCTTCTTCTCCGGTCTCAATCTAATGATTGGTCTGCAGCAAGGCGACGCATCTCCTCTTCCACTCCGCTCGGTCCTCGGCAACTCCCTTCAACTCCGCATAAGAGGTGCAGCCCATATCTCGGCAAATCTGGTCTAGGTACTACTGGCGAGGTCGTCCTCTGCCAATCGATCCCACGACCATTCCCTTGAATACATCATGCAGGAAACATTCGTGTCGCAACACATGACCAATCCATCCTGCGCGCCTCTTCGCTATGGTGTTCAACATGTGCCTACTCTCTTCATTTTTTTTTAAAAGAACATAGAAGTTCCCGCCACATACCCGAGGCTGTTATAAGGCATAGCGGCGCCCTTTTGTCAGCCTGCTCGTATACTCCCTGGGCCTGTCCCCGGTCCATCCGGGACTTACATTTAAAGGCGGCAACAACAAGGGGGTGCCAGACCATATTTAATCTACCCCATCTTACTTCTATGCTCCGCTGTACTTTATTGAATAAATAAGCGTAATATATAATACATGAACATTTCAGAAACATTATATAAAAGAAAAAAAATGATACACCACAGTCAGAGTCTCTGACTCTCTTCAACTCTGCTGAGAACCTCTTCATTTCAAATGTGGTCCCTCCATGACACATGGGCAATTCGTCGGTAGGTCCACATCTCAAATGCCTCCAGCCTTTTGCGCTTTCTTTCGCCCAGGCACAAAGTCTCGCAGCCGTACAGTAAAACACTCCACACCAATATTTATATAAGTTGTTTTCGGAGGTTAAGGTCTATGTCTGAAGAGAAAAGTTTATGATTCATGCATACTGCCGGTGATGACGTATGGGATGGAAACTGTGACCCTCACCAAGAGAAATGTAGAAAGATTGAGAGTCACGCAGCGTTCCATGGAAAGACATATGCTCGGCGTCAGTCTCCGAGATAGAATCAGAAATGAGGAGATTAGACGCCGAACAAAAATAACGGACATCATGGAACGACTAGCGAGACTGAAGTGGCAATGGGCGGGTCATGTGGCGAGACAGAGTGAGGATAGATGGACCCAGAAAATCAAATCAAATCAAATCAGTTTATTAACTCAATAGACATTACAAACAGGAACATGTTTAAGGCATCTATTAAGTACAGGTAAAATATCATAAAAAATACCACAAAGTACCAGGAACGCATTAGAGATGGTTCGACATTAGGAAGACAAGATACTTTCTAAAGTCAATAGTATTTGCCCCCTGAACGTACTTTCACTAACATGAAAGACGTCGATCTCCGAGGAGATCAACATCCTCAGTGCAATGCCACAAATCCTCTCGATATGTGCACGAAAAGTCAGCCTACTCTCATAGATGATTCCGAGATCCTTCATCGTAGATACATGTGCCAGTTGCTGGTTGTTTGTGTAAAATAATAAGGTGGAGACCATGGGAGAATAGGAGAAACGTCGGCAGGCCGCAAAAAAGGTGGGCCGACGACATTGCTGCCGTGGGGGGGGGAAATGTGGCTACGACTGGCAGGAGATAGAGACGAGTGCAAGGGAAGGGAGGAGGCCTATGTCCAGCAGTGGACCGATAAGGGCTGACGAAGAAGAAGAAGGTCTTTGCTGTTGGACTCGAATATTTTAGATGGATATATAAATGTTCAATGAATAAAAATAATAATTTTCATTTAAACATGATGAAAATTAAACGTCTACAATCGCAGCTCTTGGGAATCGGCAGACCTAACAATTGACGGAGTCGCATTAAAATATTTAGACTCCCATCACGTTGGATGTCACAAATGAAAACAACCTTTTTTAATCCCGCGGGAATGTGGACCCAACCTCATAAAAACAAATGACGCTTTTTCTTCTAATCAAACGGGATTTTTGGCCTTTTTCAAAATAGGAATACAGCTTTTTTGGCGGGCGTATTTTTTTTTTGCCTACGCCGAAGCGATAATCCACTGGGATTTCATCCATACTTTTATGCCCAGTTAATATGGACAATTAGGCTGGGTTGACAATGCGACGGGAATTTCAGAGCGATATGTATGTAAAACGTCCAATAAACACGCATTTTCATTGGCAATTCAAAGGGATTTCGTTTCGACAAACAAAAGTTAATTTTAATTGCAAAAACGTTTTTTGATGAAGTATAAAATAAAAAATTAATTATTCTTCTATATTTGCCATAACTTTGTGTTGCCGATTTATTGAATAATGTTTATAACATTGTAAACAGCACTAACCTTATTAAAAAAATTAAATTAAAATACAAACATGTTTCGGACACAGAAGCCCTTCATCAGTGTTTCGTTAGTGTTTTTTCATTCAATGAAGATAATGGCGTTTAAATTTTAGAATTAATAAATCAATAAAAAATAAATATTTGATATAATTAAATAAATTAAGTCCAATAGTTGATTTATTTCCTTTGTTGCAAAATTAATACGTGGACCCCAATAAAAAGTTTAAAATATTATTTTAGATTTATTAAAAATATTTGTTACAACAGTGGATGGCAGTGGATCGGTCACACTCTGAGACGGAACCCAGCCTGCATCGCTCAATCGGTGCAATAAACTGGTCCCCTATGGGGGGAAAGAGAAAGCGAGGCAGACCTAGAGCCACCTGGAGAAGAGGTTAAGGCAGCAGGCCTCACTTGGGATGATGTTAGGCATCAGGCATGCGATAGAGTCGGGTGGAGAAGATTCCTTGAGGTCCTATGCACCACGGAGATGACAGGACAACAAGAAGAAGAAGAAGAATGCAAAAATGTTTGAAAAATTCATTTTAATATCTGTCAAAACTGACCACAATAATATATTATACATAATATTTGTAGAAGAAGACCTATGACACCAACAGTGATGATAGACGATGAAATAAAAGAAGAAATACACGAATTCAAATATTTAGGTGTCTTAATAGATAGCAGACTTACTTTTTCACAAAATACATAATATGTTACTAAGAAGATGGCTAAAAAATATTAATTCAGGACAGGATTAGACGATATATCAACGCACAAAAATGCAAGACTGTATATAACGCAATCATTCTCCCTCGTATTAATTACTGTAGCAGCATATTAATTTTAGCAAACGAAGAAGATATGCGAAGATTAACCATTCTCCAGAATGAAGCAACGAGAATAATTTTAAGGAGAAGCAGATATGCCAGGATTAAAGTGATGTAGAAAAACTAACTAACTAACCATCACGCCTTCTCCACAAAGGGGTAGGCAGAAAGAATGGACTCCCACACTTTTCTTTCCTGACATATTTCTCGCGATTCCTCAACATTCATACATCATGTCATGCACGCGCGTCGATTTCTCTGACTCCTCACATGGCCGTCATTCAATATTTGATTTATTTTATCGTGCCACGTTTTCCTCGGTCTTACTCTTTTTCTGGTTCCATTTACATCGTTAACATATACTTTTTTTACCATTATTTTTTCATTCATTATTTCCATATGTCAAAACCATCTTAATGATCCTTTCATTATTTTGTTCATAACACTATCATTCGCACCGCATTTACTTATTATATTTTCATTCAATACTCTTATCATACACAGAGTTTCTACACATACGTCTAAGAGATCTCATTTCTACTACATTTATTCTATTTTCATCCTTCTTTTGTCAGTTCCATGCTTTGCTTCCATACATAAGGGAAAAAGAACACCATTGTGCACTGCCATTCTAGATTTTTTGGATAGGTTTTTGTTTGCGATGTAGAAAAAAATCAGAATTACGTCATTTAAAAAAATAATTACGTATCAGCGTTATATTACTAATACACAAAATTGTTAATGGGCACACCTCCCAAGAATTATTAAGGAATATAAAAAGTAACCTACATGAACATCAATATGAAACAAGAAAGAAAAATAAAACAAATCTCAGAACTCCCTTATGTATAAAGCATTTAAAATTTATGAAGATATACCGGGGGATGTCAAAAGTGTGCAGAGCATAAAAAAATTTAGAATAGAATTAAATAAATATGTAAACAAAATGTAACCTTGTATTGATTTGTATGTGGATTATTATAATTGAATGTTTAATTGTCTTCTATATTTACCATACTTTGTGCTGTAATTTCACTATTTCTCTTTTTCTTTTTTTATACACTTTGTTTATACAACACTTATATTAAAAAATTTAAGTTACATAGACATGTTTCGGACAACCAGTCCTTCTTCAGTGATACATATTTAAAATATTATAAAATTGTTAACATGATCTGACAGATGTTATAAAGATTTAATTGTTTAAAGAATGTTTAATTGTTTTTATTAGAACATGTGTTATGTACATGTGTACTATTTCAAGTAAATAAATAAATAAAATAAATATTTGTGGAACTTCTATAAATTTTAAAAAGACTCACCCGCAAAATGTGATAAAATGACATGTGTGTTTTTGCCAAATACATACGGGCATTTAACCATTTCATATTTCAAGTTGTATACAAAAACACGTGTTGATTATAACACCTGATGATGATAACAATGGTTAGCGAAATAACTGAAGTGACAGTTTTATAGAAATGAAATCAATTGTGATATTATAGTAGTGTTTCAACAGTTGATAACACTTGTATGAAATTGCAAATGGCAACTCATCTGCGCCATCTTGTTGCGCATGGATTGTGAAATACTTCACAAGTCAGCTCTACGTGTGTGAATTAGTTGAAATGTTTTTATTTAAAAGAAATCAAAATTAAGCATTCTTCTTCCTTTACTTCATTTTAATTTTGGTCTGCTAATCTCTGCGTCTAGTTCCCTTTTAAGATGTGAATTGTCAGCTGTCCTTTCATCATTTTGAAGGTATTATATTGTTCCTTTGATGTAAAACTTCAGACTAAATAATTATTATTTTTAGATCTTACTATTAATTATGTAATGTTTCAGACATATTTTATATTGAGTTGTAGTGAGACTCCTTGTGTCTTTTGGTAGTTCATTGTTAAGTTTCAGTCCATTGTTCAATATCCTTGATTGTCCTGTCTTAGTTCGTACATTCGGTAAGTGATATCAGTCACAGTTCCTGGTCCAGTGTCTGTGTATGTCTGAGTTTTTAGTTAATTTGTAGCTGCTGTCTTCTGTCTCTTCCGTGGTCACTCTGTTTACAATTTTCAGGGTCTCAAATTTCGTCAGCTATGATATGTCCATTTGTTTTGTTTGTCTGTAAACTTGTATGATTGGGGTAAGATAGTTAATGCTGTATGCTAGTTTTATTATTTTATTTTGTTGTCTTTGGAGTCTGGAGATGTCCTTTTGGTTTCCTGTCCCCCAGAAGGGAATCATATATGTCAGTCGGCTTTTAACATACGCTTCGTACATCAAACTTTTTCCCTTCTTGGTATGTAATTCTGTATTTTGTAGAAGAGGGAATATAACGATGCTAACTTGTCTATTAGGTTGTCAAAGTGTTTTGTCCATTACGAAAGAAAACATATGTTTTCTAGAAAAAAGTGCGTAGATTTTTACGTTTGGTGGCAATACGTTTTTTTTTTCGATTTTGGGAAGTGTAACTTTTTATTTTTCTGGACCGACGTTTTAAATATCTTTGCAGTCTCAATCTTCAGGATAGTATAAACGATGTTGATGGTAATATATATGGTATATATAGCGACAACGGCAACATAGATTATTTCACCTGCCATTGGTGAGGCTACCCTCAGAAAGCATATATCTCTTATACTCGTATATTAAAATGGTATTTGCTTTTCTTTATTTTCTACACTAGATTGTTTCTTTATATTTCATCTATCACTTTAATTGTTCTTATTTTTTTATTGTCTTATGTTTTATATTATTGTGTTTTATTTATTTATTTTTATTTAATTGTTATTAAATATATAACAAATATTCGTATATATTTTATGAATTGAATATATGATGTTGCATGCTTAAACCCAATAATGTTTCTACTTCTATTGTGTTTCATGAGAATTACATGTTTCGTCTTGTTAATTAAATTATCAAATGTGTAATTGCAGAAGGTGCGAAGACCACATCGTCCAAAAAGCCATGCCTCTGGACGCAGGAACGTGAGGACCAGGTCGTCTTCCGTCAACTTGGTCGTCAATCGTCAAGTGACATGAAATTACTGCAAATCAACAGCGGGACAGCGCAAGACTATCCTGGTGAAGTTTGAGCAGGAGAGCTGATCCCAAGTATATAGGAAATGGCTAGGAGTGAAGAACATTATATGCATATAAAATACCTTTTACATGCTGCTGTTAAGGTAATATTCATGTATTATATAAACTTATGGTGTTAATACTATGAAATATGGATTTAAATAATGGTATTAGAATTGATCACACAATCTCCAATTGATTTCCATCCGAGAAGTCGGATAAATCGACGTAAGTGCATGGATGTTGAGCAAACGAACTTCCTCTCAAACTTTCTCTAAATTAAAAAAAAAAAAACTAACAAATGGACGATGTGATTCACTTCTCTCAAATTCCTCAACATTCATATATAGTGTCATGCACGCACGTCAATTATTGGTCCGACAACTCACGTGACCGATATCTAATATTTGATTTATTTGATCATGCCACGTTTTCCTCGCTCCTGTTATTTCTAGTTTCGTTTATGCATGCTTTCTTTACCATTCTTCCATCATTTATTTTTCACGTGTCCGAACCACCTTAATGATCCTTTCATTATATTGTTCACGACACTTTCATTCGCACTGCATTCACTTCTTATATTTGCATTTGACTCTCTATCATAAACAGATTCAACACACATTCATATAAGAGATCTCACTTAAGCGAGAGAATAATGTCAGGAAAGAAAAGTTTGACGGTCCATTATTTCTATCTACCCCTTCGGAGAGACGGCGTGATGGTTAGTTTATGTTAGATATCTCAAATTTGAGCAGATCATTATATTGTGGGAACGTCGGAGAGTTGGTAGAAGGCAATTGTCCCGGCTGCGGAACATAAAATAATGGACAGGAACGACCAGAGTTCAGAACCTGTTCCAAGTGGCGCAGAACAGAGATGTCTTTGCTGCAACGATCGTACACGTTGGGGGGACCTGACACGGCACCGAAAGAAGAAAAGATCATGATAAAGGAATTCGGTTTTTACCAGGCTTAAACTTAAGTCCCCTGGATCAGGAGCCAAGCATTCTATCCTCCAGGCCATAACCTGGTTAAACGAGACGAGAATAATAAACTCAAAAGTTAAAAAAATAAAAACCTCAAAAGTGAAAAAAAAAAACTCAAAAGTGTAAAAAAATAAAACTCGTAAGTGAATTTTTTTTTTAAATTTAAAAAAAAAATTCACTCGCGTATTGTTAGGATATACTCGTATTTCAAATTGTGAATCCGGCCTAACCCGATAAGATTGTAGCATTTAAAACCGGGGTAGAATCAGTTTCCGGGCCGTGTCACCCCGAGATTCCCGAGGGACTCGGGTTCGTGTCCCGTCCTCCACTCCTTCCTTCGTATTTCCCGCGGGAGTGGCGTCCTTATTGGACGTCGTGTTGTTCGCCCAGATATCTCGTTGCATGAATATATTTTTTATTATTATTACTCGCATTTACATCTAAAGAGAAAGCATTGCCAATACAAATAAGCGAAATGTAAATTGACTTGCTTACTTATTGTTTCTTGAATAATGATGTAAAACTCCCAATTAATCAGCAACATCATTTAGTTGTAAACATTGTATTCTCTGGTGACACCGGTAGGAAGAGCAATTAGTCTGAATATAATTTGTGGTGTTCTACCCTCTGGCATTCTTTCCACATGGCCAGCCCACCGTTGAGACTTACAGAATCTCACTACTGTTTCATGGTTAATCAGTTCTTCAAGTTCAAGGTTTCTTTTAATTCTGTAAGTCCCATCCTCCAGCGTGGGTCCAAAAATTTTTCTCAGTATTTTCCTCTCAAAAACTGCCAGCTTGCCTTCTTCTCTCTGCGTTAGAGACCATGTCTCACAGCCGTAGGTAACTACCGGTCTTATGATAATCTGATATTCAGTGGCGGTACTCGCAAAGAAGCCCAGAAGCCCGGCTTGCGTAAGAAATTTTGAATCAAAACCCCCAAATCTGAGTAATGAGAAGAGGTTTTGAATCAAAATTTCTTACGCAAGCCGGGCTTCCGGGCTTCTATGGGAGTACCGCCACTGCATATATTTATATTAAATGTTTGGTATTCCAGCTGAGAATAAACTAACTAACTAACTAACCATCACGCCGTCTCCCCGAAGGGGTAGGCAGAAAGAATGGACTGCCACACCTTTCTTTCCTGACATATTTCTCTCGCTTCCTCAACATTCATACATCGTGTCATGCACGCGCGTCGATTTCTCTAACTCCTCACATGGCCGACATTCAATATTTGATTTATTGATCGTGCCACGTTTTCCTCGGTCTTCCTCTATTTCTGGTACCATTTACATCATTAACATATAATTTTTTTACCATTCTTTCTTCATTCATTCTTTCCATATGTCCAAACCATATTAATGATCCTTTCATTATTTTGTTCATGACACCATCATTCGCACCGCATTCATTTCTTATATTTTCATTCGACACTCTATCATACACAGAGTATCCACACATTCGTCTAAGAGATCTCATTTCTACTGCATTTATTCTACTTTCATCCTTCCTTTGCCAGTTCCGTGCTTCGCTTCCAAACATAAGGGTCGGTAGAAGAACACCATTGTGCACTGCCATTCTAGCTTTTTTGGGTAGGTTTTTGTTTGCGATGACAACTTTGAGTGCACCATTCACTTTTTTGCCTGCCCCAACCCTTCTTTCAATGTCCCTCTCCACTGTAAACATACTACCTAAATACACGAACTCAACTACTTGCTCCAAATTTTTACCATTCACGCTTATGTTGCAGACTGTCATGGTTTCTTCCTTTTCAAACTAGTTACAATAAAATAGTTTATTGTAACACCTGATGATGCCAACTCTCAGTGAATAAAAAGAAATTGTGATATTATAACAGTGTTTTAAATTTTAACAGTAAAAATGTTGAAATATCATAGTGATTCGGACTATTTAAAAAAAATGTTCAAGGCAAGTCTAGATAGATCTGGGTGTCTGGCCATCTTCTCTGCCTGCCCCTCCGGAGAGAAACGGCATGGTAGTTGATTATAGTATTTTCTATTCTTAATGATAGTCGTTTGATCCTAATGACTTCCCGAATGTAATTACGTTCGCAAATCTACAAATAATTTAATTATCACAACCAATTGCCAGAAGTATAAACGAAGCGTTTATGATTGTCGAATGGTAATCCTTAAAAGGACACGTGGGTAGAATGAAAAAAAATATATATATTTTGTTGTATTAACTTTGCGAAATCGGAGATACGTAGGAGGAAATGGTCGAATTAGTTAGTGAGCGGTTAAAAGATAAAGCTGCGTAAGTAAAAAATAAGATAATATAAACTAAATAGTCCTTTGTTTTGGCCGAAACACTATGATACCTTACCATTTTAAACTGTCTAATTAAATAACTTTGTTTTTAGTATCACAATTATATTTTATTTTACGCGACAGCTGTTTCATCAACCTATGTTGACGTCATCAGGTGTTACAATTGTAATACCTGATGATGTCAACATAGGTTGCTGAAACAGCTGTCGCGTAAAATAAAATACAATTGTGATACTAAAAAACAAAGTTATTTAATTTAACAGTTTATAATATTAACTAACTAACTAATCATCACGCCGTCTTCCCGAAGTGGTAGGCAGAAAGAATGGACTGCTACACTTTTCTTTCCTGACTTATTATACTTCTCTCGCTTCCTTAACATTCATACATCGTGTCATGCACGCGTGTCGATTTCTCCGACTCCTCACGTGGCCGACATTCTATTTGAGATTTTAATAATCCATTGTTTTGGCCGAAACACTATGATACTTTAACATTATAAACTGTTAAATAATAAACCTTTTTTTAATGTATAACAATAGTATTTTTATTTTTCGCGTCAGCTGTTTCGTCAACCTATGTTGACATCATCAGGTGTTACTAATTTTTTTGACATAATTATTCAAATTGACATAGGAACAAATAAACTTAAAGGTTTGAAAAATCACGAAAATTTGACATTTGATGATGTCAACATAGGTTGACGAAACAGCTGTCGCGAAAAATAAAAATACTATTGTTATACATTAAAAAAAGGTTTATTATTTAACAGTTTATAATATGAGATTTATTTGATCGTCCCACGTTTTCTTCGGGTTTTCTCTGTTTCTAGTTCCATTTACATCGTCAGCATATACTTTTTTACCATTCTTTCCTCATTCATTATTTCCAGATAATATTATATTCGAATTATTTCTGCCTACAGCGGATGGCCAAACATATAACAATGTTGAAAAGGGGTTAGTGCGGGTAACAAAGTGATTGGAGCTTTAAAAACTGTTAATGAAATAAAACAAAATAAAAATGAAAGCAAAAATAGCAGTTTATAATGAAGTTCTAGTATGGGGAATATAAAAGAAATAATATTTTTTATTGCAATAATTGAATTTGACCACTTTTCCTACGAGCTTATAAATGAAATTTCCATACGCGCAAAGTGCAATTTATCCCACTCCGTATTTCGGAGAATTACTTTTTAAAAACGTCAATCAGAGTGGTTCGACCATGCTGTGTGATAAGGGACCAAATCACAAATTTAAAAATATATATATATATACGTACGTACATTTATACATTTATTTTAGTACTTTTTGGAAATGAGAAATTATCAGTGATAGCGAAAAGGCTTTTCACAGTAGAGTTTGATTCTAACCCTTACGTGAGAAAAAGCGTCAAAACTGGCAGAAGGATGAGAGCAGATCAAATACGGTAGATATTTGATTCCTTAGACGTATGTGTGCGTACCTTGGCAGCATTATCACTAAAGCGCTTGACCCAGACATTGAAATAAAATGCACAATTGAAATTGCACGAGCTGCATTTAATAAAATGAGAGGATTCTTTTGCAACGATAATCTTAACATGAAACTCCAACAAAGAAAGATTAAATGTTATATATGGTATGTTCTACTATATGGCTGCGAAACCTGGACTCTGAAAGTGAATGTTATGTGCCGGTTGGAAGCGTTCGAGATGTGGATATACCGCAGAATGCTCCGTATACCGTGGACCGATAGGGTTAGTAAAGCAGACGTACTGCAGAGAGCCAGAGCCAATAGAGAGCTGTTGTCGAGTGTGAAAATTAGAAATATTTGGGTCATGCGCTAAGGGGAGACAAATACCACCTCCTTCGACTGATATTAATGAGTAAAGTGGAGGGACGTCGGGGAGTTGGTAGAAGGCAGCTGTCCTGGCTGCGGAACATCAAAGAGTGGACAGGAATAACAAGAGTTCAGAACCTGTTCCTAGTGGCGCAGGATAGAGATGCCTTTGCTGTAGTGATCGCCGTTGGGGGGACCTGACACGGCAACACAAGAAAAAGAAGAGAGATGTGTGGTAAAACGACGAACGCCAGAATTTCAAATGGGCTGATGAGCTCATTCGAAACCTACAGCAAAGCTTAAATGTAAGTGAGCGAGGAATGTGGCGAGACCGGATGAGTCTCCGCGAAGTAGCAGAAAGAATGGACCGCGTACTGTTCTTTCGTGACATACTTCTCTCGAACCCCCAACATTAATATATCGTGTCATGCACCCACGTCGATTTCTCAGACTCCTCACGTGGCCGACATTCAATATTTGATTATTTTAACAATTACTTCTTTGTATTTTTTTTAATGCGATATCTATGGAACATATTTGTAAAATAACAGATTACGTTACTTTTTCCAGAATACGATTAGATCGGAAACAAAAGAGCTATGAGTAATTCATACTTGGAACACTGTCAACGAATTTTATTAAGCCGATCAGCGGAACGTTTTTCAAAAATAGAACAAAAATTTGCATTTCTGTATGGGATGTTCTATTTTTGATTTAATACGTATAGGGTGTATGGAATTCGTGTTTCTTATTATCTATTCGAGTGAAAATATATACACATAGATAGATATAGAGAACATGAAATTTATTTTGAATTCCATCTTTTGATATTTTCAATAATTCCCTTCGGATTAAGGGATGGCTTCAATTGGCAGTGTGATTGTCGTTGGTCTGGTGTAGAATTCAAGTGACAGTAAAATGGCTAAGGATAAGCTACGTATCACATGTCGCGAGAATCAATATTATAGCTATAAACAAATTGTAGGTATACAGTAATTGGGTTCAAACTACCTGCCCTATATAAAAAAAATAATTAATAACTAAATAATTCATGATTAAATGCTTTAATTTTTTATATTAGAAACAAGAATTAATCAATGAAATCGAAAAAATTCATTCACCATGAAGTTCCGGAATCAACTCTTATGAACGGAAGCGAAAATAATTTACCATGTATAAAAATAGTGTTAAAACACTTTACACGATAACAAAATAAATTGTTTACTTCATTTTATTTTGCAAAATTGTTAACACTTTACATTGTAACAAAAATATACGGTTACTACACTGTTATAAAATGGGGTTATAACACTTTACTTTGTAACAAAAAATGGGGTTATAACACTTTACTTTGTAACAAATAATGGGGTTACAACACTTTACTTTACACACCAATAAATCATCAGATTTCTCGGAATGGTAGGCGGAAAGAATGGACCGCCACACCACTCTATTATACACCTTTCTAGATTCCTCCACATACATTCAGCGAGTCATACACGCACGTCGATCCTTATGTACGATTAAATAACTCTACTATATCTTTAGAGTACATTTTCTCTCTAAAGAGGAATCATCTCTCATGCGTTCCTGGTATTATACATTATAGTTTATGTTCTCAATGGATTCCTTAAACCAGGAGTGTCTGATTACTCCAGTAAGTTCCAAGTGCCAAACCCGTTTAAATTTTCATGACACTGACACTGGTTATTAGCTGTCGCGGGCCGAAGGTTTTATGTTTAACAACAACCTCAACCCAACCAATGACAGGTCATAAGTCCTGTAAGCGCCTCGGTCACCATATTGTTCCCGGAAAACAATTTACATCTTCGTCTCTATTGAGATACAATTAATCCTTATAAAAAGAACTAGAAAGAATGGTGTTACCACAATTTTTCACGGAAACTTAAAATTTAAGTAAAAAAAAAAAACTTTTAGTTACACCGTTTAATAATCGCCCTTATTTCGTTTGAGTGCTAGACGTGGTGGCCGTAAGAAGGGTGGAATGGTGAATGTTGTTAAACATAAAGCGATCGCTCGACCCAACCAATAAGTCCTGTAAGCGCCTCGGCCACCACATTCTGTTCCCAGAAAACAATTTACATTTTCGTCTCTATTGAGATACAATTAATCCTTGTAAAAAGAACTAGAAAGAATGGTGTTACCACAATTTTTCACGGAAACTTAAAATTTAAGTAAAAAAAAAAAAACTTTTAGTTACACCGTTTAATAATCGCCCTTATCTCGTTTGAGTGCTAGACGTGGTGGCCTTAAGAAGGGTGGAATGGTGAATGTTGTTAAACATAAAGCGATCGCTCGACCCAACCAATGACAGGTCATAAGTCCTGTAAGCGCCTCGGTCACCATATTGTTCCCGGAAAACAATTTACATCTTCGTCTCTATTGAGATACAATTAATCCTTATAAAAAGAACTAGAAAGAATGGTGTTACCACAATTTTTCACGGAAACTTAAAATTTAAGTAAAAAAAAAAATGCTTTAGTTACACCGTTTAATAATCGCCCTTATCTCGTTTGAGTGCTTAAAACAACCAGTTATCGCAGGCTCCCATTGAGTGGACTTGTCCAATACAATAATTATGATCGAGTGAATTTCGTAAAAAGTCTTCTCCCACGCTTTTGAGATGCTGGATTCACGGTCCTTTCTCTTTTTAGCATTGATTCTGTACAAAGTCGCCCGGTTTGCGAGTGGAATACGAAATCAAAAATATATTTCGCATGTTTAAGAGGACGGATGTGTGGAACGGACGATATTGTTCAAAATATGAGAACTTAATAATATTATCGTAAGATAAAAATCAAATAATAACGAAAATAATTATTAATACGAATGAAATTGAATAGTCCATTGTTCTGGCCGAAACACTATAATACCTTAACATTATAAACTACAATGGTGTTCTTCTACCGACCCTTATGCATGGAAGCGAAGCATGGAACTGGCAAAAGAAGGATGAAAGTAGAATAAATGCAGTAGAAATGAGATCTCTTAGACGAATGTGTGGATACTCTGTGTATGATAGAGTGTCGAATGAAAATATAAGAAGTGAATGCGGTGCGAATGATGGTGTTATGAACAAAATAATGAAATGATCATTGAGATGGTTTAGACACATGGAAAGAATGGTAAAAAATATATATGTTAACGATGTAAATGGAAGTAGAAATAGAGGAAGACAAAGAAAAAAGGGGCACGATCAAATAAATCAAATTTTGAATGTCGACCACGTGAGGAGTCAGAGAAATCGACGCGCGTGCATGACACGATGTATGAATGTTGAGGAAGCGAGAGAAATATGTCAAGAAAGAAAGGCATTCCATTCTTTCTGCTTACCCCTTCGGGGAGACGGCGTGATGGTTAGTTAGTTAGTTATAAACTGTTAATGATTAAACTTTGTTTTATGTACCACAATAGTATTTTATTTTACGCGACAGCTGTTTCATCAATCTATGTTGACATCATCGGGTGTTAACACCGAATGATGTCAACATAGGAACGAAAGAATAATACTCGTGTATCAAAAAATACCGCATTCTACATCCAAAACAATTTAGGAAAAATTCTGGGAAATTCTAAAAACAAACTTAATATTTTGAATCTACCAGATTAATTGTGAGGACTGTGATGCCATGTATATTGGAAAGACGGGTCGATCATTTTTGAAGAGGTTATATGAACACAAAATTTCATACAAAAACAGAAACATCTTTTCGGAAATGGCCAATAATTGTGTGAATTTTATTTTTAAAGAATAACGTCCATTTTTGTATTTTTTTCGACAGCAACCGGTTTGCCAGGCTCCCTGGCATCGAGAGACTTGTCAAAGTCTGTCGATGCCAGCGAGCTTGGCGAAACCATTTGCTGTATTCTGAAAAACTACTATATATTTTTTATATGAAACACTGAACTTTGTGGTTAGACATTTTAAATTTATCAATAAATCAAAGAAAGTATATGAAAACGACGTAAGCGGATTTAGAAATAAAGGAAGACCGAGGAAAATGTGGCACGATCAAATCAATCAAATATTAAATGGTGCGGGCTTGACACGATGTATTAGTTTTAAAGAAGCGAGAGAAAGAAGAGAACATTGTGGCGGTCTTTCGGAGAGACGGCGTGATGGTTAGTTATGTAATGGAACCCGACAGCAAAGTGCGGTAACCCCCAAATACGTACTCATCTTGCAGCACGCTTAATAATCAATGTTTGTTCAAGCAGTACTAAAAATTTAAAGTAGGCAAACAAAAGCAGAAAGCACGTACATAATTCAGTATTTAAAATGTGTATTTACCTATCGGTAGCGGGGAACGGCAGGGCCACAACTCGATTTCGTTTATTTGTATAAAATAATCCCGAACGCACGTTTGCTTCCGTGAGCCACAGCTTGTCAAACGTGAAAACCTTCTCATTTTGACGAGGGTTCGATAAAATGTTTCAAAAATGGAATAAGGGCGAGGAATCAAGACGTACAGAAGAACTGACACAATTTTATAAAATAACTATGTACCTATATAAAGTATTAATAAATACGGTAGAAATGTAAAAAACCTATCCGAAAAGGTAAAATGGCAGTGCACAATGGTATTCTTGTACCGACCCTAATGCATGGAAGCGAAACATGGAACTGGCAAAAGAAGGATAAATGCAGTAGAAATGAGATCTCTTAGACGAATGTGTGGATACTCTGTGTATGATAGAGTGTCGAATGAAAATATAAGAAGTGAATGCGGTGCGAATGATGATGTAAGGAAGAAAATAATGGATACATGGAAAGAAAGAATGCTAAAAAAAATATATTTTAACGATAAATGGAACTAGAAACAGCGGAAAACCGACGAAAACGTGGCACGATCAAATAAATCAAATATTGAATGTCGGCCACGTGAGGATTCAGAGAAATCGACGCGCGTGCATGATACGATGTATGAATGTTGAGAAAGCGAGAGAAATATGTCAGTAAGGAAAGCGTCTTTCTGCCTATCCCTTGGTTGGTTGGTTAGTTAGTTAGTTATTTTATTATGATAATGAAATGATTTAACTGAAATGTCTTGATGGAAGCTCATTTTAAATAAATTAACAAACTAACTAACCATCATGCGTTTTCCAGGAGGGGTAGGCTGAGAGGATGGACCACCATACCAGAAGTTATTTAATTTAACAGTTTAAAATATTAAGGACTTGGACTTGGATCTTCTGACTTACAGAGGTTCAGCTCATGTGGCTATTCCTCTTACGTCTGATGGGAACATTGTTGGAAAGTGATTTGATGGGTTGTTAGTTTATGCGGGGGCATGATTTGTCTGGCCCGGAGTGTTCCTCTGAAGGAGAATCGATTTTGGGCGCTTGTGGCGGCTGGAGGTGTTTGGGTCGTAATTTGAGAGGTCTTTTATTGCGGGGTTAGGATGTGAAGGGAGTCCTTTGTAAAAACGTTCGGCAAGTTTCAGAATAAATTCATCTATCATCGGGATTCCCGATTCTAAATATTAAGGTATCATAGTGTTTCGCCTAAAACAATTGACTAATAAAACTTACGTTTTGGTCACATCCCCTATTCATCATTCCAGGTTAACAAGTGGAAGTATTCTTTACGTCAATCTTCCTACTGCTAGAGGGTATAAATATGTTTGGAGTCATTAAGAGAAATATAAAAAAAATACAGAGAGAAGGAAAGAGAAAGCAGAAGGGAGATAGAGTGACGTATAGAATTGACATCATGATAGGCGAGGCCAAAATTATAATGCACAACAGAGTAGAAGAAAAATTGGGTTATTACAACAATAAAAAACTATCACGCTGTTTCTCCGCAGGGGTTAGCAGAAATAATGTACTGCCACACATCGTGTCATGAACGCGCGTCGATTTCGACTCCTCGCGTGGCCGACATTAAATATTTGATTTATTTGATCGTGCCCCTTTTTTCGTTGTCTTCCTCTATTTCTACTTCCATTTACATCGTTAACATATATATTTTTTACCATTCTTTCCATGTGTCCAAACCATCTCAATGATCATTTCATTATTTTGTTCATAACACCATCATTCGCACCGCATTCACTTCTTATATTTTCATTCGGCACTCTATCATACACAGAGTATCAACAAATTCATCTCTCATTTTTACTGCATTTATTCTGCTTTGCCAGTTCCATGCTTCTCTTCCATACATAAGGGTCGGCACACCACCATTGTGCACTGCACAATTTTATTTACATATTATTATTTTTTGATTAATTTTAACATTTGATTTATTTGATCGTGCCGCGTTTTCCTCGGTCTTTTTCTATTTCAATTGTAGTTTCATTTACAACGTTAACATATACTTCTTCCTCTTCTTCTTCCTTATTGTAGACCTATGTGGTCTGTTCTCCAGAGAGTTGCTCCTCCTGTGAGGTAGATTCCCAGCTGTCTTCCCATCTTTTAGGAGGTCTTCCACGAGGACGAGTCCGATGAGGTTGATTATGCAATGCAATATAGGGGAGTCTGGTGGAGTCCAACATATACCATTTTAAATAAAGATATTAAGGCATATAAAATGCGAGTTAAGTGTATACAAAATTCCCAAAATATAAAATCTTCCATAAACTTCTAGAAAACAGATGATTACTATATTACTTACAAAATTAGTTTGTCATCCCTTTATTCAGAAAAAATAAACCTTTTCAAAACTTATTTTCAATCAATAAAAATAAGAGCGTGATGGTATTTATTTACTTAAACGGCGATTCAAAAAGTCAATTCTAACCTCAAAATTATTCCAACACGATATTTTAAGCGTCCATTATTCTTGGTCTGAATTTCGAACCTTTTCTCGGGTGAGCGAGACGATAGACGGGAGATTATAGTAAGATGTTACGATCCGAAGGAAAGAGATGCACATACATCAAATCCCCAGTAAAAAACAGGTGGCCCGCTATTGGCCGGCGGGGCCAGGTGCGCGGGAGAATATATTCAAATTTAGAAGGAAGCGTTCGAAAATTGAATGGCGCGAATTTGGCGGGAATCCTCCTTTAGTGTAATATCCGGGAAATATTGTATTTTATCCTTTACATTCGATATACAAAAAGACGGAAAATAAGAGAAATACACATTTACATATATATACGGTGATTTGAATTTTCACATGTATTCTAAAATGGTTCTATTTTCAAAAGAAAGAAAACGATACAGTTCGCAGCATCAGCCTTATTAGAGAGAATCGGATAAAAATTGTGTGTTTATTGATCGTTTACAAAGTAGTTTTAATCCCTTCCTATAGATAAAGCAAAGCTCAGATGGTAGTGCACAATGGTATTCTTGTGCCGACCCTTTGTATGCAAGTGAAGCATGGAACTGTAAAAAGAAGAAACAATAATTGCAGTGGAAATCAGATCTTTAAGAAGAATGTGCAGAAAATCTGTATATGATAAAGTGTCAAATGTAAATATAAGAAGTGAATGCGGTGCGAATAAAAGTATTATTCTTCTTCTTCCTCTTAGTTTAGGTCGTATGACCTTTTTGTGACGGTGGGCTGTTCTGAAATGATGATGTCCAGACGTCTCTCCATTTCTTTGTTTGGCGACTTTCCTGGTAATCTCTTGCTGCTTGGGTTTTCATTTTTAACGATTTATGAAATTCTTGTATTCTCCATGCGGTCCACGTGGTCTCTCCAAAAGCGCCTGCTGTTTCTACCCCATCTTACTATGTCCTCAATACCACAGACAGACCTTATCGTTTAATTTCTGATCCGATCTCTGAGGGTTTTGCCTGGGATGGAGCGTAGAGGGCGAATGAAAGTTTCATGAACAAAATAATGAAAGGGTCGTTAAGATAGTTTGAACACATGGAAAGAATGAGTGAAGACAAAATGGTATAGAAGGTATATGTAAACGACGTGAACGGAGCTAGAAATAGAGGAAGGCTAAGGAAAACTTGGCACGATGAAATCAACCAAATATTAAATGTCGGTCACGTGAGGAGTCTAATAAATCGACGTGTGTGCATGACACGATGTATGAATGTAGAGGAAGCGAGAGATGTAAGTCAGGACAGAACAGTTTGGTAATCCATCCTTTCTGCTTACCCCTTCGGAGAGACGGCGTGACGGCTAGTTAGTTAATTTTATAAACATACTTCAAATGTTACGACTTAGGTTTTCCATGGTTTCCTCAGATGTAAGGCAAATACCGGAACAAAAAATATTGAAGAATCATTGATTATCTTTTTCTAGGAAATAACTACGAAGTTGATGGAATTTGGAATCCCAGGAAGCCCTTCAATGAGCTGAGTATACGACGACTCAACATTTCTGAGGTATCTCTACATGAGGGAGTAAGATGACCATCCGTAGGGCTATCCCAATGCATTTCTTTTGGGAATATTGTGGACCAACTATCTGCAACATCGAAGAGGTGTGTTTCTCATTATCAATTTCTTTATATTAATCAGGAAATATTTCGAGAATTTGAACGTGCATGAGAGTGTTGGGTCTCTTTGTAACTGATAGATATCACCGAAAGCACTGGCGTAGACTGTTTTACCTACCTGCCATAAGAATCAACCTGCCTCCGGTGACACCGGTGGGAAGAGCAATCAGTCTACTGAACACAATCTCCTCGACGATTGACGTCTTTTATATTAGTGAAAGTGCGTTCAGAGGTAAAATATAATACTAAACCTTAAGAGAGTATCTTGTCTTCCTAAAGTGGAAATATTTCTCATGCGTTCATGGTATTATATACAGAACACACCCGATTTTCCGGGCTGGATGGTGAAAAAAATCCCGTATAATCGATTTGCCGGTTAATTCCGAAAACATCCCGCAATCAAATCTATCAATTTTCTCTTTTTATTAATGATGTTTCGTATAGTTTGATCACCAACATTATATTGATTCAGCAAAAATTTAGCTGTTGCACGATTTTCAAACTTTTGAATTATTTCGAGTTTTAATTCAATTAAAAGTACGACTCGTTTGCGTTTATCCATTATTATGGACACCTTTTCACAGTAAAATAAAATTAACGACAATGTTTTATGAGTATGAACTACGTTGCGGGTGCTTTATTGCAAACTCGAAACTTTATGACACGACAGAGCCACAAACGTATGTTGGTGGTGGCGCAAATGTGAACTAAATTCCTAATGTCATTGCGACAGATTTCATTTTTTGTTTGCATTATTAGTACTATTGTGAAATATTTTGGTTTCTATAAAATATTTATTCAATGACTCAAGTGTCCTGGATAATCCGCTTCCAGGTTAACCTGACCACGTAAAATCGGGAGTATACTGCTTTAAATTTAACTTGTTTATAAATAGTTGCTTTAGATACGAATGAAAACGTCAGTTTTCTTTTCTAGAAGTTTTATTATATTTTATGGGAATGACATATTTCGCCCTTCTAAGGCATTATCAAATGTGACGAAATTTTAGCTCGTTGCTGTTTATATACACTAGTAAATGGAGCAGAATGTGGTAATAAACGAAAATCGCTGCGACTTTATACATTTTTAACAAATAATTATTTGGGTAGGTCCAGAAATATTGGAAAGTGTTTGATGGAACTCGTTAAGAAGTTTTATAACAATGATTACATAGTTAGGGGATACTAAATGATATTATATAAATCAAAAATAAGTTATTTGAGGTAGGACGAAATAAAGTGTTTCTAAGAAAAACATCTTCTTTCAAATTGCTTACAAATGATTTTACATATTCCTAGAAAACTGACGTTTTCATTCGTATTAATTTTGAATGTGAAGTTTTACATCATTGTTCAATAAACAATAAATAAGTAGCTTTAAACTTTAAATGTGTTTGGAATGTCTTTTGAGAAAATAAACTGATTTGATTTGAACATAGTGAATTCAATACCGAAGAAACCTGATATAAAAAAAGAAATCTACAAAAATTGGCACAAAAACACCATTACAAACCGCTACATTTATTGCACTCTATATGTATAACATATATTGAAAATGATGAAATACCGGTTTGTCTCAAAAGTAAGGTCTTCGACATGTGTATACTGCCCATGATGACATGCGGACTAGAGACGACAACTCTTACAGCAAAAAGTGTCCACAGAGGTCCATGGAAAGACAGATACTTGGTGTGAGCTTGCGTGACCATATAAGGAATGAAGAAATCAGACGCCGCACCAGGGTTGCTGACGTCATGGACCGAGGGGCAAAATTGAAATGGCAATGGGCTGGACACTTGGCTAGACAGGGTGGCAACAGATGGGCACCCAGGATACTCAGTTGGAGACCATGGGCAAATAGGCGAAGTGTCGGAAGGCCACCGATGAGATGGACCGATGATATTGTCAAAAGGGTTGGAAAATCTTGGTTGCAAAGGGGGCAGGATAGAAACGAGTGGAGGAAATTGGAAGAGGCCTATATCCAGCAGTGGAGAGAAGAAGGCTAGCAAAGAAGACAGACAGGAGGCCTACGTCCAGGAGTGGACGGATATAGGCTGATGATGATCATATAAATTCGGTTTCTTTAAATGGAATTTTAAAATATTGCCACGTTCCTATGTAAAAATTTAAAATCTTATGGTTTCCAAACTATAAAAGCATAGGAATGGCTGAGTTTAGATAGGCTTTACCGGAATTTAAGGCTAACTCTCACGCGGAGGGTGGAATTGGATAATTTGAAATAATAAGATACGAAAATACAGGGGGGGAAATTTTTTTTTATACGCGGGGTAAAACCGCGAAAAATTGAATTGGTTTGGCGATAAGCCGAAATGATAATTTGGTCTATAATAAAAGAAAAATTTGAATCCGTTTATGCAAAGATAGCGACGCGAAGGGTGGGATTTTTTTGGTTACCAACGAAAGAGATTTCGAAATTAAATGTGTATTTTTTTAATACGAGTATACGTATATCTAAATGTACGGTAGCATACAGAATGAAGTAATAAGAAAGCAGTGTAAGGAAAGATAATGGTTTCGACCGGTTTCGGCAGCTCGTTGCCATCTTCTGGTGGCGACCACTACATAACAAAAAACTTTAATAAACAACATTAATATTCAGGCGAGAGAAATCTAGTACTGTATGATTTGCAGAGACTTTCACAGTGCATAAATAAAGATTTTCTGCTTAATGCTTCCCAATCTTAATAGATGACGCTAGTGTAAAGTGAACTAAAAAATGCAATGATAAGCGTGGGATTCTAGCATATGTACAGGTTCCAAAAATTTGTCAGATGTGGTGGTCATAAGAAGTGCGGAATGGGGTATGTTGTTAAACATAAAGCGATCGGTCAACCCAACCAATGATAGGTCATGGGTCCTGTAGGCGACTCGGCCACCACATTCTGTTCCCAGAAAAACAATTTACATCTTCGTCTCTATTGAGATACAATTAATCCTGATAAAAAAATAATTTATCCGCAATGGGTAAAATCCATTTCGTATAATTCATCCACATAAAATTTGTCTACAAGAATTTGTACGAGTATACATTCAAAATGTTAAAGAAGATTAAATACGGTAGTACATGTTTTCGTTTTTCAGACTGAATATAATTTTAGAAAAATAACTAATTTTCTAACTAACTAACTAACCATCACGCCGTCTCCTTGAAGGGGTAGGCAGAAAGAATGGACTGTCACACTTTTCTTTCAATATAAAGCAATAGCGAAGCGAGTCCGCTGGTTATAAATATTTATACAAACACCAATGATTAATTAATTAGTATTGTACCAGCGTTCACCGTTCAACACGACATCCGGCCTTCTCGACGCGAAAGATTGTATCTGAGAGACTAATAATGAAAAAGTGCACCAACTTCCTTTTTTAATTTCATACACAAAGCGGTGGGTACCTACTCGCGGCGTACACTTTAAATTAAGAACGTTTACCATTATGACGGAAGATATCAAAGGGCTTTCACATGCTGTCGTTTCAGTATTTAATTTTGCTGCAGATAATTTATTAAATTACGTGGAAAATTACGAATAAAATCTTAATAAAGATTTTCTGCTTAATGCTTCCCAATCTTAATAGATGACGCTAGTCTAGAGTGAATTAAAATATGTAAAGATAAGCGCGGGATTCTAGCATATAGGTATACAAGTTCCAAAAATTTGTCAGATGTGGTGGTCATAAGAAGGGCGGAATGGGGAATGTTGTTAAACATAAAGGACAGGTCATAAGTCCTGTAAGCGCCTCGACCACCACATTCTGTTCCAAGAAAAACAATTTACATCTTCGTCTCTATTGAGATACAAATAATCCTTGTGAAAATGAAAGGATCATTAAGATGGTTTGGACATATGGAAAGAATGAATGAAGAAAGAATGGTAAAAAATTTATATATTAATGATGTAAATGGAACCAGAAATAGAGGAAGACCAAGGAAAACGTGGCACGATCAAATAAATCAAATATTCAATGTCGGCCATGTGAGGAGTCAGAGAAATCGACGCGCGTGCATGACACGATGTATGAATGTTGAGGAAGCGAGAGAAATATGTCAGGAAAGAAAAGTGTGGCAGTCCATTCTTTCTGCCTACCCCTTCGGGGAGACGGCGTGATGGTTAATTAGTTCATCATCATCAGCCGTCTGTCATCCACTGCTGAATGTAGGCCTCTCCCAAAGCCCGCCACCGCCCCCTATCCATTGCCGCTCCCATCCATCCATGTCCAGCAATCCTCTTCAGATCGTCGGTCCAGCGGGCAGGGGGACGTCCAACTCTACGGAATCCTGTACGCGGTCTCCACTCCAGAACCCGTCTTCCCCATCGGCTGTCGGTTCTCCGACAGATATGGCCAGCCCACCGCCACTTCAACCCGCCTATCCGTAGAGCCACCTCAGTTACCTTGGTTTGTTGTCGAATAAATTCATTTCTAAATCTGTCCCTCAAGGTTATTCCAAGCATGGCTCTTTCCATGGCGCGCTGGGCAACCTTGAATCTGTAGACTAGACCTTTTGTCAATGTCCACGTCTCGGCTCCGTACGTCATGACATAAATTATTTGGAAACAGAATATGGTAGTCTAGGCGTTTACAGGACTTATGACCAATTACAGGTCATAAGTCCTGTAAACGCCTGCAGGAAGACCACCTAAAATATGGCGAGACAGTTGGACATCTGCATCCCAGGAACAGGCTCCGAGAAATAACAAGAAACATTCCTAAATAAATCACAACAAGTATTTAAAAAAAAAGAACGTCAAAATCTGTTTTAATTCGTGGCACTTGTCTCTCATTCCAGACATGTCAGTAGTGCGTAAGCAGGTCCACAGACTGTCGGTGATTGGAGGATTGGAGGTAGGTAGGTGCTGGAGAGTAACACGAGAGACGAGTGGGTAGGTAGGTACCCAGCGCCGGGAACGCGTAAGAACTGGTTCGGCCTTCCGGTCGGGCGCGAAAACCCGTTCCCATTCAAACCGGCTGCCATCTTACGAGGTGCGCGGGAAACTGCAAGATGGCGTCGTCGCCGTGAATTTAAACACGTGTAGTTAAAATGGCAGTGCACACTGGCGTTCTTGTACCGACCCTTATGTACGGTGAAGCATGCTCCAGCAAAAGAAGGATGAAAGTAAAATAAAAGAAATAGAAATAAGATCTCTTAGGGGAATGTGTATTAAATCTGTATATGATAGAGTTTCAAATGAAAATTTAAGTAGTGAATGTAGTACAAATGAAAGTGTTGTGAACAAAATAATTAAGACGGTTTGGACACATGGAAAGAAGAATGAAGAAAGAATGATTAAAATAAAGAATATAATGTGTTAACGATATAAAGTACTTAAACATTCGTACGAAGCACTTAATTTGTAATTGTGGTGTTACTTTATTAAATACAATAAATATACACAAAGAATTAATACGAATTAAAACGTCGGTTTTCTAGAAGTTTTATTATATTTTATTGGAATGACATGTTTCGCCCTTCTAAGGTATTATCAAATATGACGTATCAAAACTGACGTTTTCATTTGTATTAATTATATAAAAAATACACTTTTTACATTTGTATCTAAACCACTTTATTTGTTTTCACCAAACGGTTTCGGTCCTTGGTGAGAAAAGCTTCTTCATGGTGGGAAAATCCCTAATGATCATGACTCAACGTTCTAACATCCTATTCGTCCTCGCGCACACTTTCTCATACCGCTCTTTCCCCCTTTTTTTTCATACGTTGTTCTCTGATTTTATACTCAGTTTATTCTCCCACCTTGACGAAGCTCCTGCGGTAGCAAACCGGTTGGTGTTAACAAATAGAGTGGTTAAGTTACAAATATTAAAAGTGTATTATTTTATTTAAACGCATTTAGAAATAGAGGAAGACTGAAAAAACCGTGACATGGTCAAATAAATCAAATATTTAATGTCGGCCACGCGAGGCGTCGGAGAAATTGAAGTGTGTGCATGACACGATAAATGAATGTTGAAGCAGGAAGAACGAGGAAAACATGGCACGACCAATTCAATCAAATTTGAAACGTCGGTCATGTTAGAAGTCGAAAGAATCGTCGTGTGTGTGACTCGCTGTATGAATGTGAAGGAAACTACAGAGGTGAGTCAGGATAGAGTAGTGTGGCGGTCCATTCTTTCTGCCTACCCTAACGCAGAAACGGCGTGATGTTTTTTTGTAGTTGTTCCCATCGCAGGGAATTTATCTATTTGCCACGATGGGTACCAAGTTCATTCTTTCTGGATAGACGGCGTGATGGCTATTTAGCTAGTTATGCTTTTTCGCTAATTCTCTTTGCCTCGAGGGGCCTGTCGGTAGATTACGTAACATCTCATATGACGACCGTGCCCCAGACAGACTTCAAACTTTGGTCTGCCTTCTCTCATTACTCTGGGGATTTGGGCATAATTCGATAAGTACCCAGCCTCCGCATCTATGTAATCAACCAGAGTGCATCGGACACAACTTCTGACACCTGCGAAATGCTATACACTAGTTCCAACCCGTGAAATATTCACGGAAGTAAAGATTTTCTATCAAAGTCATCAGTAAGAAGTTTAAACTTTGAATGTAATTTTTTTGCAACTAACTAACTAACCATCACGCCATTTCCCCGAGGGGATAGGCAGAGAGGATGGATCGCCACAATGCTGTGTCCTAGCATACCTCTCGGGCTTCCCCTACATTCATACACCGTACCATGCACGCACGTCGATTATTCCGACTTCGAATGTGGCCGCCTTTTAATAATTGATTAATTTGGTCATGCCATGTTTTCCTCGGTCGTCCTCGTCCTTCTTTTTCCACTCACGCTACTTGTGTACTACTTTTTAACCATTCTTCTCTCATCCATTCGTTCCATATGTCCAAACCATGTCAAGGATCCTTTTAAAATTTTATCCATGATGCAGTCATCTGCCTTACATTTCTCTCTTATTTCATCGTTCGGTATTCTATCATACAACGTTTTCTCGCACATTCTTCTTAGTGATCTCATCTCTACGACGTTTATCCTGCTTTCATCCTTCTTTTGCCAGCTCCAAGCTTCAGTTCCATACATGAGGAATCTCCTTTGGTTTTCTACACTACTGTCATACAACAATAATCAGATATTAAAAAAAAATCCATAAATGTTGTCGGGCATGCGCATCGTGTGCATTCGAATTTTTCAAATTACTTTCGGAGAGAATCGAAGTATTCCTCTCTCGCTCTCTTATATTCGAAATATTCTCGTACTCTTTCATGATTTTATCCGGTTATGGCCTATTTATATCATGAGAACATATGTACATTATATGGTTTGAACATCCAAATGGTTTCCCTGCAGGGTTTTATCTAAACTGGTATCTATTGAAACAATCTAACTAACCACCACGCCATTTCTCCTTAGGGGTAGGCAGAAAGAATGGAATATCACAATTATTTCCCGACATACTTCTCTCGCTTTCACAACATTCACACATCGTGTCATGCACGCACGTCTATTTCTCCGACTCCTCACGTGGTACGAGATTTAAATGATCGTGTCACGTTTTCCTAGGTAGCTATTCTTCTATATCTTATTCCGTTTATATTTTTGATATAGACTTTTTTACCTTTTTTTTCCATGTGTCCAAACCATCTTAATGACACATGAATTATTACAACATTTTCATTCGCACAACATTCACTTCTTATATAATATTTGCAAAAAATGATTTTGTAATTTGATATTTCATAGTTAGAGATTCAATGAAAATAAAATAATATGTAAAAATTTTATAAATGTACATTTAGTTCATTCGTACATAAACAAAACACTTTTATTTGCACTGCATTTATTTCTTATATTTACATTTGACACTTACATATACAGATTTTCCACACATTCGTCTAAGAGATCTAATTTTTTTACTGGATTTATAATATTTTCGTTCTTCTTTGCCAGTTCCATGCCTGACTTCCATACACAAGGGTCGGTACAAGTACACCATTGTGTACTGATATATGTACACAATGGTGCAGATTCGAAAGTGGTTCTGTGGAGTCCTCACGAAGCGAGATATTCCGTTATGCTGGAGAGGGTTCAGAAAAAAATTCTGTGGTATCTCTCCGTGAGGGAGTATGGTAGTTATCCCACGGCATTGCTTTTAGGAATGCTTGGAGCCAATTTTACAGCTTCGAAGAGATGGGCATCTCATTACCCATTTCTTTAAATTAATCGGGGGATATTTCGAGAACTCAGCCGTGCTAGAGGGTGTTGGTCTTTTTGTCCTCGATAGATTTATCCGTCACCGACAGCACAGATTGTTTTACCTACCGGCCACCAGAACCAATCTGCCTCTGGTGACACCGGTGGGAAGAGTAATTAGTCTGCTGAACGCGGTTTCCTCGGAGATCGACGTCTTTCATATTAGTGAAGATACGTTCAGGAAACAAATACTCTCGACTTAAGAAAGCATATTGTCTTCCTAATGTCAAACCATCTCTAATGTGTTCCTGGTATTATGTTGTATTTTTATAATATTTTACCTGTACTCAATAGATGCCTTAAACATTTTGCTGTTTATATTGTTTATTGCATGTATGATTTGATTTGATTTGATGTATATTCTGTAATCATATTAAATTTCGCATTACATAATTCAAAAGTCAATTGTTAACTGACAACCAGTCGTGTCGCCGTCATTGAGCGAGCCGCACACGACACATCCAAAAAGAATACTTATTAACATCTGAAGACGCGCGTGGGAGGCGAAACTAAATTTTCTTTTCTCTCCGACGCCCATTGCGGAAAAGGTCGACACAGGTGATGATTGGCCAACATCCTTTTCAATTAAGATCGAATCTATGGTACGTATTCAGGATATTAAAAAATATAAAGAAACTAACCATCGCGCCGTTTCTCCAAAGTGGTAGGCATAGAGGATGCACTGCCATACTTTTTTGTCGTGACATACCTTCCGATTTTCCTCTACATTCATCCATCGTAACATGCACGCAAATAGATTTTTTTTACTCCGAATATACCCGTATTTTAATAAATTATCAATTTGTTCATGCCATGCTTTCTTTGGTCGTCTACGGCTTTTCTTTTCATTCACTGTCTGTATTCAACATTTAACCATTCTTCTCTTATCCATTCTTTCCATGTGTATATATCGTTCCAAACCTGTCGGAAATCATTTTTTAATTTTATTTACGATGCGATCTTTTGCCGTACATTACATTCTTATTTCGTTGTTCTGTATTCTATCGTATATCGTTGCCCTGCACATTCTTCTCTGTGATCTCATCTCTGAGGACAATAGCAGGACACTCACACAGCTTTTATACAAGATTTTACCATTCTTCTCTCGTCCGTTCCATATGTCAAAACTATCTCAGAGATCCTTACGTAATTTTACTTATGATGCAATCAACTCTCTTATATTTCTTCTTTATTTAATTGTTCGTTATTTTATCATTTATTAATCTTCTTCTTCAAGTGCCCTGTCGGCTCCCCCCAAGGTTGGCGATCACCTCGACGAACCTGTCTCTGTCCTGCAACGCTCGGAACAGCTCCTTCACACTTTGGATGCCTGTCTACTCCCCCACGTTTCGCAGCCAGGACATCTTTCTCCTACCTGGCCCTCGGCGTCCCTCAATTTTCCCCTCCAATATCATTTGGAGAAGGTGGTACGTTTCCCCACGCAGTACATGACCCAGATGTGAAATGTTAACAGCTCCCTGTCAACTCTTGCACGCCTCAGGACTTCGGTATTGGTAACCATGTCCGTCCAGGGAATTCTTAGCATTAGGCGATAGAGCCACATTTCAAATGCTTCCAGTCTGTTCATTGAGTTGACTTTTAAGGTCCATTTATTAATATCATAGTTAAATACAAAGTGCTTTATTATTTTACATCTATAATTTCACATATTTATATCTATAAGAATCACAATTGGCAACAATACATTATTTTCTCTACTACCAGTGCTCAAATCAAGAAACGTACACTGGAAAACCAAAATCATCCTGTATAAAACAATTATCCGAACAGTAGTGACATATGGGTGTGAGGCGTGGACAATGACAGCGAAATCCACAGAGCGACTGGATACTTTTGAGAGAAGGGTGCTGCGCAGAATTCTGGGACCTGTGAATGACGGTGAAGGCTGGAGAGTGCGGCATAATGACGAGCTGTACCATATTTACAAAGCTCCCAGTCTCTCCACACAGGTCAGACAGAATAGACTGAGATGGGCCGGTTACGTGCAAAGGATGCCGTCATCGCCAACCCCAAAAATACCAATTGGACGACCAAGGCTGCGATGGGAGGATGAAGTTGGGAGAGATGGGGCGAAATTGTTACAAGTGTCAGATTGGAGGGTCGAAGCGGAGGACAGGAGGAGTTGGAGGCGAAGAATACTGGAGGCTAAGGCTCGATATGGCCTGTAAAGCCATCGAAGAAGAAGAAGATCTATAATTTTAATGAGATTCTCTTCATACGATGTATGACCAAGCCATCTAGGAGTCATTTTAGTTTTAATGTCGCAATACGAAAAAATAATGGCTGTAAAGATTTTTAGTCTCGATAAAATAGTGTATATCGTACGTTACCCAATCGCTTTTGTGTGTCGCCGGTCCATGGTTCGATCCCACGCGCTTCGATACCTAATGCGCAAACCCACGCGGGTGGATTTCGTAAGCCGTTTTGGTACCGGACACTCCAAAATCTCACAAGTGTCCGGAAAAAAAATATTTATAACCATCGGCGACACGTGTGCGTTTATTATTTACACAAAAAAAATGTCACCACCTACTACGTATCTTAAAAAGTCAGAAAAACATATGATTGCTAACTAACTAACTAAAAAAAAAAGTACAATGCTCTACCGACTAAGTGATATTATATATTTTGTTTATTTATTTAATAAAGTACAGCGGAGCATAGAAGTAAGATTGAGTAGATTAAATGTGGTCTGGCACTCCCTTGTTGTTGCCGTATTTAAATGTAAGTCCCGGATGGACCGGGGACAGGCCCAGGGAGTGTACGAGCGAGGTTGATAAAAGGGCGCCGCTACGCCCTATAACAGCCTTGGGTATGTGGCGGGAACTTCTATATTCCTTTAAAAAAAACTAACTAACTAAACATCACGCCGTCTCCCGACCACACTTGACCGCCACACTCTTTCCTGACATATTATTCTCGATTCCTCAACATTCATACATCTTGTCATGCACGCACGTCGATTTCTCCGACTCACGTGACCGATATTTAATATTTGATTGATTTGATCGTGCCACGTTTTCCTCGTCCTTCCTCTATTTCTAGCTCCGTTCACAGCGTTTGCATATACCTTATTCACCATTCTGTCTTCACTCATTCTTTCCATGTGTCCAAACAATCTTAATGACCCTTTCATTATTTTGTTCATAACACTCATTCGCACCGCATTCACTTCTTCGAACCCATAAACATAAGTCATAGTTTTTTTTATATATATTTTTCTGTGTTTACAATGAACTTCTACCATGTACGTAATTCCATACTATGCCATAAACATAAGTGGAATTTACTAAATACGCAATACATTAGAATTTTTTTTTATTATTAAACAGCTAGTTCCTATGCGGTGCGAATGAGTGTTATGAACAAAATAATGAAAGGGTCATTAAGATGGTTTTGACACATGGAAATAATGAGTGAAGACAGAATTGTGAATGAAGAAATCGACGTGCGTGCATGACAAGATGTATGAATGTAGATGAAGCGAGAGAAGTATGTCAGGACAGAACAGTGTGGCGTTCCATTATTTCTGCCTACCCCTCAGGGGACGGCGTGATGGTTGGTTAGTTAGTTAGTTAGTATCGGTTTCGGCCGTTCGCTGTCATCTTCTGGTGCTATTGCCATGCAAGTATGCGTACAACAGACATCTCAATGACATTACGCTCATTTTGGCACCTGCATTCAACCCTTTCAGTTCTTTCATAAACTTATCCGTACAATATATCGAAACGCAATACATACGTGCATCAATTTGTTTCCATTAAGGTCACACCACAAATTAACTGCATCGTATGAAAGTATAGACTTACACGTATTGTTTTAAAAAAACACTCTATTTTGATATTAAAGTACAAACTGGTTTGTTTTTTCGTGACTCTGGCGAAGCTCTGTAGCGGGAAGGAACGAAATATGCATAAATCCTACTTGGATAGCCAAAGGGCCATATTTGGCTCCCAAATCGCAGTTTGCCGACCACTGGTTTAACACATTTAGAAGTAATATTAAATACACTGTCTACAATAACTATGCATCCCATCATATATATGATTATATACAACGAGTTGTATATGTAAACGATTCAAGATGTCATACAACATAACAGAAGCTTTTAAAACCATACTTAACGCTTTAAGATTCAAGTAAATAATTAACAAAACGCCCTCACAACTCTCGAAGGTGTTAAAAAAAATACAGTGGGCAGAAGACTAATGTAACCTCAAAACAAGATGAAACGGTGGACGGAGATTACCAGAATCAAAAAATAGCTTACTAATCATCACGCCGTTTCTCCAGAGCGGTAGGCAGAGGATGGACCGCCATACTGCTGTCTTTACATAATCTCTGGCTTTCTCTACATTCATACATCGTAACGTTCAAAGAAAATATCAGATTGAAGACATTAAAATCCATCATAAGTAGTGAATGAATATGTGTACCTTGGTCATTTGTTGGCTTTTGGAAGAGGGGGTCAAGTCAAGGAGATTGATAGGAGAATACAGCTCGGTTGGTCTGTATTCGGAAGGCTGGGCAACATCTTCAAGTCCAACATGCTAAAAAATTTAAAAACAAAAGTGCTGGACAACAAGCAATGCACAAAATCAAAGTTGCGTAACGACCATGGAAAGATCCATGTTGAGTATCTCGCTTAGAGACCATATACCCAACGTGGAGATTAGAAGACGCACCAGGGTCACCGATGTAGGAATACACATTGCGAGGATGAAGTAGCAGTGGGCTGGTAATGTGTGTCGAAAAAAGGTGACGAAGAATATGCACGCTCGTCGATTTTTCCGACTTCGAATGTGGCCACCTTTTAATGTTTGATTAATTTGGCCATGCCATGCTTTCCTTGGTCGTTCCTCGTCCATTCGTTCCATATGACCAAACCACTCCAGGGATCCTTTTTTAATTTCTGTCATCTTTAATCATCTGCCATACATTTCTTCCTCATTTCGTCGTTCGGTATTTTATCATATATCGTTTTCCCCGCACGTTCTTCTCGGTGATCTAATTTCTACGGCATTTAACCTACATTAATCCATCTTTTGTCAGATCCAAGTTTCACTTCCATACATATCAATTTTGCAGGATCTACGAATTTTTTCGTTGGGTATCCTATTTCTAAGGAATTCCGATTCGATTCCGTAAGCCATTATGGGCCGCATGTTTTATTAATCCTAACTTTGCTTTCCACTAGCATAAGCTTATACGTATTGTCCCAAACAGTGTCTCTCAGGCATCCGGAGATAACTGCTGCTTTATTAGTTTGTTCTTTAACTTCTTTATTGACTTCATGACCAGTTCTATGGAACTATCTTCGTTGGGTATCCTATCTCTAAGAGTTTTTTTTTACCCACGATATTGTTGCAATGTTGTCATTTATGCTGCTCTTGTGAGGTTATTCAGTTAATTAAATAAATTAAAATCTCATGTTTAAATAGACATTCATATAAATTCTTACATTCAAACAAAGGGAAAATTATTCAATAGGTTTATTGGCCTATTGAAATGTGAAAACAAATCTTGCCAACACACTTCCGCCCACGGGGTCTTCTCATACACCACATTAGCCAAATGTATTTATCTTTTATTCAAACCCGTATCAAATTACAAAAATTAACACTAAAATCCATAAAATATCCTAACTGTATGAGAAATTAGACCTTTATATATTATACTAGCGGATCCGACAGACGTTGCCCTGCCCGAACGTTGGCTTGCCTGCTATTAGCTGGTTTAGCAAACGTATTTTCGATATTCGAAATATCTATAAACAATATCCGAATGATTAACTATATACTAAATGCAACAACAACAACAAACCATCACGCCGTTTCCCCGCAGGGGTAGGCAGAGAGAATGGACCGCCATACTACTTTAACCTGACATACCTCTCTAGATTGCTCCACATTCATACAGCGAGTCATATACACACGTCGATTCTTCCGGCTTCTGACATGACCAACGTTTAAAATTTGATTAATTTGGTCATGCCATGTTTTCCTTGGTCTACCTCGACTCCGTACTCCATTTACATCGTTAACGTATACTTTTTTAATCATTATTCTTCACCCATGCGCTCCATATGTCCGAACCAACGGAGCGATCCTTTCATAATTTTGTTCATAATACCTTCTTTCGATCTACATTTCTTTATTATATCAGCATTTGAGATTCTGTCGTAAATCGTTCTACCACACATAGGGACCTCATCTCTACCGCTATTATTCTGCTCTCATATTTCTTCTGTGAGTGCCATGCTTCGCTTCCATACATATGGGTTGGGACCAGAACTCCATTGCGAACGGCCATTTGATGATGCCATGACCAAATTAATTAAATTTTAAAAGTTGGTCATTTTGGAAGTCAGAAGGATCGACATACGTGTATTACTCGTTGTATACTAGAGGCTTTTGAGATGTGGTCCTATAGAATACTATTAGGAATTTCCTGGAGATATCACATCACGATTTAGTAGGTTCTTCAAAGAATCGAAGGAGGAAGGCACCTGCTCAGGACCTTGTCCGAAAGGCGTGCAAGATGGATCGGCCACGCAATACGTCAAGAAGGCCTCTTGCTTGCCATAATGGAGGGTATGACCGAGAGGACAAACTCTAGGGGACGCCCACGCCGAGAGTACCTGGAGGACCTGTTGGTGGACGTGCGCTGCTCATCATATGCAGATTTCAAAAGAGCCGCACAAGACAGGGAAGAATGGAAGAGAAGAATAGAAGAAATTGATGCAAACCAATCCCAGGATTGAAACTTTCTAACTAAGCTAGAGAGGTGTGTCAGGATAGAGTAGTATGGCGGTCCATTCTCTCTGCCTACCCCTGCGGAAAACGGCGTAATGATTTATTTGTTTGTTTTGTAAAATACTATTTAGGGAGTTATAGTTTAAACATTATACACATATAACACCGTTGAAATATTTATAAACATAACTTTAGTTCGTGTTTTAACCCACGCATTTCCGCTAGTTTTTTAACTCTATAACGTCGTAAAAACGACAAAATGGTCTATGCCACTTATCATCACTGATTTATATTGCAGCAAAAAACGTGACAACAAACATACGGACGCGTGCTATTAAAGAGTTTATTTTTTGTACGAGTTGATTATTTCAAAATAAAAAAACAGAATAGTAGGTACACAATGGTTTCACAGCCATATAGTAAAACAGACCATACTTATTCTTCGATGGCCCTACAGCCCATATCGAGCCTTAGCCTCCAGTATTCTTCGCCTCCAACTCCTCCTGTCATCTGCTTCGACCCTCCAATCTGACACTCGTAACAATCTTGCCCCATCTCTCCCAACTTCATCCTCCCATCGCAGCCTTGGTCGTCCAATTGGTCTTCTACCACCTGGGTGCCACTCCAGCTATCTTTTTGGGGTTCGCGATGACAGCATCCTCTGCACGTGACCGGCCCATCTCAGTATATTCTGTCTGACCTGTGTGGAGAGACTGGGAGCTTTGTAAATATGGTACAGCTCGCCATTATGCCGTATTCTCCAGCCTTCACCATCATTCACAGGTCCCAGAATTCTGCGCGGCACCCTTCTCACAAAAGTATCCAGTCGCTCTGCGGATTTCGCTGTCATTGTCCACGCCTCACATCCATAAATCACTACTGTTCGAATGATCGTTTTATACAGGATGATTTTGGTTTTCCTGTGTACGTTTTTTGATTTGAACGCCGGTAGTAGAGAGAAGAATGTTTTGTTGCCAATTGTGATATTTCTTTCGATTTCCTTGTGATCTTCGTTTTCTTTTTTATAGACGAGCCCAGGTAAGTGAAGATCATATATAACATTTAATCATTCTTTGTCGGAGTTTCAGATTCAGATTATCGTTGCAAAATGAAGTTCTCATTTTATTAAATGCAGCTCGTGCATTAGCGTGAATGGTGAAAATTTGGAGCAAGTAGTCGAGTTCGTGTATTTAGGTAGTATGTTTACAAGAGATGGGCGAGTGGAGAGGGATATTGAAAGAAGGGTTGGGGCAGGCAACAAAGTGAATGGTGCACATAAAGTTGTCATCGCAAACAAAAACCTATCAAAAAAAGCTAGAATGGCAGTGCACAATGGTGTTCTTCTACCGACCCTTATGTATGGAAGCGAAGCATGGAACTGGCAAAAGAAGGATGAAAGTAGAATAAATGCAGTTGAAATGAGATCTCTTAGAAGAATGTGTGGATACTCTGTGTATGATAGAGTGCCGAATGAAAATATGAGAAGTGAATGCGGTGCGAATGATGGTGTCATGAACAAAATAATGAAAGGATCATTAAGATGGTTTGGACATATTGAAAGAATGAATGAAGAAAGAATGGTAAAAAAATTATATGTTAATGATGTGAATGGAACCAGAAATAGAGGAAGACTGAGGAAAACGTGGCACGATCAAATATTGAATGTCGGCCATGTGAGGAGTCAGAGAAATCGACGCGCGTGCATGACACGATGTATGAATGTTGAGGAAGCGAGAGAAATAAGTCAGGAAAGAAAAGCGTGGCAGACCATTCTTTCTGCCTACCCCTTCGGAGAGACGGCGTGATGGTTAGTTAGTTAGTTAGCTCGTGCAACTTCAATTTTGCATTTTATCTTAATACGATGAGGTTAATCAGAAGTCCTGTTTGAATTTGGAAACTGGAGTTAATTAGAAAGCTTTTGTTTAGATACAGTAGTGTGGCGGTCCATTATCTTTGCCTACCCTTCCAGTGAAACGGCGTGATGGTGTGATTGTTTGGGATTATGGATGGTAACCCGCCTATTCCCGGGAGAGCTAGTCTGGTGGTAAGTATCCTAAATTCATGTTACACGTTATATTTTCGCTCGGTAAGAGCTGTCAACGAGCAACCTCTGATATAAAACACGTCCAAATGTGTAAAATGGCGTACCCACATTGTGATTTTTACCTATACGCCCATATTCAACTTTCGCCAACAGAGAATAATAGTTTCTCATACATGGTGGTCACAAAACAATATGTCAACCATCGATACACATACAATATAAACAATTTTAAAAAATATTTTTTGTGAATGTATACTTATACTTGTATACGAATGCTGGATTTCACCCACCGTGGGTTATCAATTCATGATTTAATTGTATCTCAATAGAGACGAAGATGCAAATTGGAAACTGAATATGGTTGATCAAGGTGTTTACAGGACTTATGACCTGTCCTTGTATAAAAAGATGTCCTGCTTAATGCTTAATAAACATAAATCTCCATAGATAGCGTTAGTATGTAGATTATATTATATATAGAGTAATCTTAAAAAGATTAACATATGTAATCAAAATCTTCATAGATGGCACATTGAAACTGACATATGAAATCTGACATAGGACTTAAACATATATACAACTTCCAAAAATTTGTCATACATGGTCATAAAGATATGTGGAATGGGGAATGTTGTAATTACACAAAGCGTGCGCTTAACCCAACCAATGACAGGTCATAAGTCCTGTAAACACCTTGATCAACCATATTCAGTTTCCAATTTGCATCTTCGTCTCTATTGAGATACAATTAAATCATGAATTTTAAATAAGACTATGTTATTGATGGTTGAGGTTTTTGTTTTGTAAAACTCCATTATAATTATTGTAACTAACTAACTAACCATCACGCCGTCTCCCCGAAGGTGTAGGCAGAAAGAATGGTCTGCCACACTTTTCTTTCCTGACATATTTCTCTCGCTTCCTCAACATTCATACATCGTGTCATGCACGCGCGTCGATTTCTCTGACTCCTCACATGGCCGACATTCAATATTTGATTTATTTGATCGTGCCACGTTTTCCTCGGTTTTCCTCTATTTCTGGTTCCATTTACATCATTAACATATAATTTTTTTACCATTCTTTCTTCATTCATTCTTTCCATATGTCCAAACTATCTTAGTGATATAATTATTGTATATATAATAATAATAAACGCGATTGTTTAATGGTTTTACTTGATTTAATTCATATAATTACTTATATAAATAGTAGTTACAAATTTGTTTCGCCTTGCGAGGGCTTTTTCAAACTATGATATTTATTGTTTCTTGAACAATTATGTAAAACTCCATGTTAAATAATGAATATAAATTAAAACGTCCGTCTTCTAGAAGTTTTATTAAGTATTAAACAGAATGGACATGTTTCACCCTTCTTAGCCATTATCAAATGTCATTACATCATTTGATTACTCTTCGTGCACATATCGAGAGGATTTGTGACATTCCACTAAGATGTTGGGTTTCATCATTCGGACTGGAAGAGTTTTCAGAGATCCCAATGAGCTCCGAGCCCTATACAACGTGTTGGTTCGGAGCAGACTCTTAAGTGGTTCTGTGATATGGAGTCCTCACGAGGCGAGATATTCCGTTATGCTGGAGAGGGTTCAGAAAATTCTTATTCTAATATATCTACATGAGGGAGTATGGTAGTTACCCACGGCATTTCTTTTGGGAATGCTCGGAACCAATTCTTTACAGCTTCGAAGAGATGGGCATCTCATTACCCATTTATTTAAATTAATCAGGGGATATTTCGAGAACTCGGCCGTGCTAGAGGGTGTTGGTCTTTTTGTCCCTGATAGATTTCTCCGACAGCGACAGCACAGATTGTTATACCTACCGGCCACCAGAATCAATCTGCCTCTGGTGACACCGGTGGGACGAGAAATTAGTCTGCTGAACGCGGTCTCCTCGGAGATCGACGTCTTTCATATTTGTGAAGGTACGTTCAGGGGACAAATGTCTTGACTTTAGAAAGTATCTTGACTTCCTAATGCCGAACCATCTCTAATGAGTTCCTGGTATTATGTTGTATTTTTCTATTATTTTACCCGTACTTCATAGATGCCTTAAACAATTTGCTGTTTGTAATGTCTTTTGAGTTGATTTGATTTGATTTGATAATGCCTTAGAAGGGCGAAACTTGTCATTTCATATATAACTTAATAAAACTCCTAGAAGATATACGTTTTCATTTATATGAATTTAAACAATATTCCTCAACTACTTCCACTTTTGCCTTTATTGTCGAACAACAATCAGTTTCGCGGGGCTCGCTGACATTGACAGACTGGTGTCAGTCACCTGACTCATCAGTCTATCGATGCTATCGATAGCGAAACAGCTGTTGCGACAGAATATAATCATTTGTGATATTTCATAATAGAGTTTTTATTTCCACTAGGTTCCGATATGTTAACGATGTAAATGGAACTAGAAATAGAGGCAGATACTACCTTTTTTATTTTACTAAAATACTAAAAATTTGATTCTATATCGAATTCTGTTTTATAGAAATACGAACATTTGAAAATGGAATAAGGCACGCGAAAGAGACAAAAAATGTCACATTATATTATAACTTCGGCCATGACGACACATATCATAAAAGTGAAAAAGTTTTTTGTACACTCTGTATTTTCACATTTGGCAAAGGCTGTATATCTAATATCCGCGAGAAACTTTCAAAATCATAAATAACGATCTAACATGTCATAAGTATATGGAAAAATGACTTATTTCAAGGATTAACGTAGTTTTTTTTTTAAATATATAAAAATATTTTGAAAATAACAAAAAAATGCTCAAAGCAAACTCATTTTAATGACAACAACATTTTGAATGTATACAAATTCTTGTAGACAAATACTGGATTTCACCCATTGCGGATAAATTATTTTTATTTTACAAGGATTAATTGTATCTCAATAGAGACGAAGATGCAAATTATTTTCTGGGAACAGAAGGTGTTGGTCGAGGCGCTTACAGGACTTATGACCTGTCATTGGTTGGGTTGAGCGATCGCTTCACGTTTAACAACATTCCCCATTCCGCCGTTATGACCACCACGTCTGACAAACTTTTTGGAACTCATTTTAATGATATTAAAAGATTCTTAAACAATTGTGTTAAACTCAATATAAAAAAAAATTAAATGTGTATAGTTATTTACCGATTAATATGGTTTGGATATAGAAAGAATAAATGAAGAAAGAATGGTAAAAAAATTATATGTTAACGATGTAAATGGAACCAGAAATAGAGGAAGACCGAGGAAAACGTGGCACGATCAAATAAATCAAATATTCAATGTCGGCCATGTGAGGAGTCGGAGTAATCGACGCGGGTGCATAACACGCGTGAAATATGTAACATGTCAGGAAAGAAAAGTGTGGCAGTCCATTATTTTCGCCTACCCCTTCGGGGAAACGGCGTGATGGCTAGTTAGTTAGTTTTATATACCGATTGCTATGAAATTTTGGCACAATGTTGTATTCGAACACGCGCGTATTTTTTTCTATCTAACTAACTAACTTACTAACCATCACGCCGCCTCCGCGGAAGGGGTAGGCAGAAAGAATGGACTGCAACAGTTTTCTTTCTTAACATATTTCTCTCGCTTCCTCTACATTCATACATCGTGTCATGCACGCGTGTCGATTTCTCTGACATTCAATTTTCTATTTGATTTGTTTAATCGTGACACGTTTTCCTCGGTCTTCCTCTATCTCAGTTCCATTTACATCGTAAACGTATACTTTTTTTACCATTATTTCTTCACTCATTCTTTCCATGTGTCCAAACCATCTTAATGATCCTTTCATTATTTGTTCATAACACCATCTACACTCTATCATACACAGAGTATCCACATTTGTCTAAGAGATCTCATGTCTACTGCGTTTATTCTCCTTTCATCCTTCTTTTGCCAGTTCCATGCTTCCCTTCTATACATTACGTTAAAAATATTAAAAATTATATTTTATAATTGTTATATAGTCGTATGATAATCTAGTTAAAAAAATCTAACTAACTCTTCTATTCTTTTTGTCTCTCCGAAGTCTTAGACAAAAATAATAGACCGCCACACTGTTATTTCCTGACATACTTCTTACGATATCTCAACATTCATACATCGTGTCATGCACGCAAGTAGATTTCTTCAGTCGCTTACGTGTCTGACATTAAATATTTAATTGATTTGATCGTTCCGCGTTTGCCTCGGTCTTCCTGTTTTTCTTGTTTCGTTTACGTCATTAAAATATACTTTCTTTATCTTTCCTTCTTTTCGTGGGTCCAAATTTTTGTAATAAAACATTCATTATTTTGTTCATAACACTTTAATTCGCACTGCATTACTCCTTATATGTTATTTGCATTTGACACTGATTATATACCTACAGATTTACCACTCATTATTCCATGCGATTTCATTTCTACCGCATTATTTCTACTTTCATCCATCTTTTACCAGTTCCATGCTTTACTTCCAAACACAAGTGTTGTTACAAGAACACCACTGTGTTTTTTCTTCAACAAAGATATAAAACTTCATATTGTAAACGTCTGTTTTATACAAGTCTTATTAAAGTTTATGGAAATGACAAGCTTCACCTTAAGACATTATCAAATGTTTTTTGATATATTTGATAAGGCCTTGGAAAGACGAAACTTGTCATTACGATAAATTATCAAATAATAAAACTTGCTAAAGAAAGATGAAAGTATAATAAATGCAGTAGAAACGAGATCTCTTTGACGAATGTGTGGAAAATCTGTGTATGATGGGGTGTCAAATGAAAATATAAGAAGTGTATGCGGTGCGGGAAAACGTTGTATGATAGAATACCGAACGATGAAATAAGAAAGAAATGTAAGGCAGATGACTGCATCATGGATAAAATTAAAAGAGGATCCCTGAGATGGCTTAAACATATGGAACAAATGGATGAGAGTAGAATGGTTAAAAAGTTGTACACAAGCAGCGTGAGTGGAAAAAGATGCCGAGGACGACCGAGGAAAACATGGCATGACCAAATTAATCAATTATTAAAAGGCGGTCACATTCGAAGTAGGAATATTCGACGTGCTTGCATGGTACGATGTATGAATGTAGAGGAAGCCAGGACAGAGCATTGTGGCGATCCATCCTCTCTGCCTACCCCTCTGGAGAAATGGCGTGATGGTTAGTTAGTTAGTTAGTGGATGCGGTGTGAATGATAGTGTTATGAACAAAATAATGAAAGGATACGATGGTTTGGATACATGGAAAGAATGATAAAAAAAAGTACATGTTAACGATGTAATTGAAACTAGAAATAAAGGAAGACCTCGGAAAATGTCGGTCACGTGAGGAGCGGAGAAATGGGCGTGCTTGCATGACACGATGTATGAATATTGAGGAAGCAAGAGAAGTATGTCGAGAAAGAAACGTGTGACACTCTGCTCTTTCTGGATACCCCTTCGGGAGATGGCGTGATGGTTAGTTATTTATAAAACTTCTTGAAAACAGACGTTTTCAACGGTCGTTTCTTAATTGATTAATAATTTAAAAATTGGAGCGTGTGGTTTTCGAATGTGTTCCTTGTTCGAAAAATCTGTTAAGAATTCACAAAAGGTCGTTGGTATTCTAATAAAAATAGGGTCGGACCCTTCCTTGAGGGAGCACCATCATTATTACAGAGGGGGCGTTATCATGAAGCGTAAAAAAACGAAGAAGACAAAAAAACCGGTCGGAACTCACCTGTTAATGCAAGAAGGGTAAAAAAGAGCGCCTTCCCGCTCCTGTACGTGGTCATCTCTAGTTCTTGTAATTTGGTTCGATATATCCAAAAGAATCACTCAAAGCACATCACAGCACTATAATGTCCCATCACTATGCACGATTTTCTATGCAAAAGAACACTTTATTTGAATTCAAACTATAGTTGAATCGGCTTCATACATAAACACAATTTTGAAATGTATACTTTCTATACGGACGACACAAATTTGATTACGAATTACGTTTTTAATCAATAGTTTTGAGTAATGTTATCCAATACTTATACGCCCACTATTAATATGAGTACACTTTGAATCGTTTTTATTACAATGTTTAAAGAAATTAATAATATAATCGAGATGTAAATTTTATTCTAGTCAGAATATTTTATAAAAAGTTTTATTAGCTATAAACTACGTAAGATTTGGCCGAAATGGAAGATCTGTATTCAATATTATTAAACACACAATAATATCGTTTTTCCTTTATTGGAAAAGTGTTCACGTACGTTAATAAATTTTCAAATAGAAATTTCTTGGGTTTAACAAATTGTATCCGGTTGCACTGTTTTGTATACGAATTCTTTGTTTCACTTAATAATGAGAAACCCTAACAAAATAATAAACACAACAAAAAACAGGTACTTCACTTGATATTAAGGAGAGACAAACATGGTTTATGCTAGTCGTAGCCGGGGTAGGTAATAAACAAGAAAGCATTTTTTCACGAAATATCTACAATAATATGTCATTTTTTTAATGGCGGCGGGCGGGAAAACAAAAATCGTCTTTTCCCGGTTATTTTTGTCATTGTTTTGCCTGTTTTCACTGAGAAATATGGATTTTTCGCGAGTCGGCGGGATTTCTCGACGGAGCGCGACCTCACGCAACACGCACGGAGACTTTGCTAAAACTGATGGGATTCGGGCTTTCGGGCTCCGTCCTGAACAGCCGAGGAGCCGAGGAAGCAGCTTCGATTTGTGTCTCACGCCGTCTCGCTTGCGTCCGCGGGTGCGAGAGGGACGCCGCGACCCCCGGACGTCTGTAGGGTTGCCACGTATCGATATTCTTAATAGAATAATTACATTTGTTAATTAGGCAACTTTTTTGCTTGACATGGCGTGATCAAAATCTATAAGGGGAGTAAACAAGAAAATATCACGTTATAATAAGTTGATATCTATTCCACAGCACAAGCAATTCAATAATAGTTTTTGCTATCTTTTGATATTTTCGAAAAATCACCTTTTTTTATTACTAACCTTACGCTGTATAAGTGGCAGTCTATGGATTTAAATTGAATTGGATAAAACGGATTAAGTTTACTTTTTACAGTTTATATTGTTTTTTACTGTTAACTGTTGCCGCACTTTAAAATAGTTCATTGTGACACGTAATACGTTTGTACTGTTTTGCTGTTAAAATTATATTAGTTTTATCGTTTTTATAAAGATTTTTGACAGGTGTAAAAATCAATTTTTTATTTGAATAATTTCTTCAATATTATTTTTAAGTGCCTAATTACAGATAATTTAAAAAACGGTGGATACGTGTAACATAAATTAAATAAACACAAAAGTCCGGATCGTCCATGTCAACATGTGCAACATCGAAAAAAACATTATGTGTTATTACATTATGTGCCAAATTAAAAAAACAACGGATTCGTGGAACATAAATTAAATAGACAATATGTGCACCATCTAAAAAGAACATTTTGTGTTAAATTATTTTTATTTTGTTATTTTATTTTATATCATTGTAATTTATATTATTTGTTTTAGATTTATTTTGTGGGTGTTGGACGATCGAAGTGTGCGCGGCAGATGCCTATTGGTGGCGATGAGGCTCGCAACCTATCACACCGCGTCTCCTGTGGAGCAAAAAGAGAAGGATGGAGTGCCGCATCAGTAAAAGTGTGACAGTAGGTACATTCTTTCTGCCTACTCTTTCGGGGAGAAGGCATGATGGTTAGTTAGTTAGTTAGTTTACTGTACTTTTTTAATATAACTGACTATATTTTTAAAATGACCTTCTTCTTCTTCTTCCTCTTTTAATAAATCTGTGATCTGATTAATGGCGTCGAGGTCTCCTGGGACACAGAACTCCAACTGTCTCGCCATCTCTTCGCAGGTCTTCCAGGTTGGCGAGTTCACATTGACACTTTGTTTGCGGCTACTTGGGGGAGTCTATCGTCGCTCATTCGTTCTAAGTGATCGCGCCAGAAGCGTCTTCTTTTCCTGCCCCATCTGAAAATATCTTCGGTATCGCAGGTCTCACGTATTACTGTGTTTCTGATTCTGTCCCTCAGTGTTTTGCCCAGAATAGCGCGGAGTGTCTTCATTTCGGCGGTTCGTAATAGTGCTTTGGTTCAATTTGTGTCAGCCCTCGATTTAAAATGACCAGAATAATATTTATCAATATTTCAATTGGCGTACAATTCTACATACTAAATGTAATAGGTTTTAGATTTAATATTTTTTTAATTTAAAAAAGGTATCAGCGAATGTATGTTATCAAGATTCAAATTTAAAATATATGAATAGCTTTAATATTATAATTAATTATCAATTAATTCCACACTGTTGAGAATAAACATAAAAATAAAAGTTAACCCAGAGCGAAAGCAAATTGTGTTGTTAAAAATGGTTTTAAAGATTCTTCGTCAGCCTGTCTCCATCCATCCTGTTGGAAGTAAGCCTCTCCACCCCCACGCCATCCCTCTCAGTCTCTCGCCAGTGTTCTCCAGGCCTTTCCCGCCGTCCGCACAATATCATCGCTCCACCTGGTAGGTTGTCTTCCAACCTTGCCCTCCATTCAGTAACCCTCTGGCTCCATCTTCCATCATCCCGTCGGCACACATTTTAAAGATTACTTTTAAAGAAATAAAATATTTCATACATATATATGTTAACTAACGAACTAACTAACCATCACGCCGTTTCTCCAGAGGGGTAGGCAGAGAGGATGGACCCCAATATAGTGATATACCTCTCTAGCTTCCTCCACATTCATACATCGTAACATGCACGTTCGTCGATTTTTCCGACTTTGAATGTGGCCGCATTTCAGTATTCGAATAATTTGGTCATACCATGCTTTCCTTGGTCTAACACGACTTCTTTTTCCACTCACACTTTTCTCTCATCCATTCGTTCCATATGTCCAAACCATCTCAGCGATCCTTTTTTAATTTTACTTACAATGCAATCATCTGTCACACATTTCTTCTTTATTTCGTCGTTTGGTATTCTATCATACATTGTTTCCCGCACATTCTTCCCAGAGATCTTATTTCTACGGAATTTATCCTACTTCCATCCTTTTTTTTGCCCGCTCCAAGCTTCACTTCCATACATAAGGGTTAGCACTAGAATTTAATTATGCACTGCCTTTAATTATGTTATACTCTGGTGTTCTCATATTGTAATATATAATGAAACAAATTCTTGGAATAAAATTTAAAAAATATGTATTTCAGTTACGAAAAGTTTGTTTTTAGTTTAAGGCACCTCTTATCAGAATCCAATAGATGTTAAATGGCTGTTCTAATTAGCCTTATAATGGATTTTGCACAGCCCTAAAAAGTAGGCTAGCACAGAAGCGGCCCCGAGCACTACCGAAATGTTCCGAACAAACACGAAGTAGTACTGCAACGCACGGTGGTTGGGGTGTACAAAACTTTATCCGCATTCGAAAATTATATTTTTATTACATAATTAGCAATTGCGGTGGTCATTACACTTTATTCCTTTTAAAGTCTTCTTTGAAGTTTTGTTATTATGTTCGTTCGACCTGATTTTATTTCATTTCATTGCCATTTACCAACCACATGGCTTTCATATCTATAAACTGAGTAAACTCATTCTAATTAGGTATTATTAATTTTTATGTATGCAGTTATATCAGACTATAATTATAATACATCACAATAGAATATAATCCATACATAATATTTTCTTTCCTTGTTTTGAATTTGCCTTCAATATTTACTAATGATATTGTTTAGAATTAAATTTTTTATGCAATTATATGAATACGGGATCTTGTCTGGAATTAATTAATTTATGTTCTTATTATATTCTCATTAACTTCTAATACGATTATTGTCTATTTCTCGTGAACGTTTTATTTACGTTTATGAAAATGTATTATCCACTTAAAAAACTATTTTCTTATAGTATTTAGTATTTCCCTCAGTTTCCGTTTGAACAGTTACCATTTTCTACCCTTTTAAAGTAGTACTGCTGTGAACATTCTTTTTTATTATGAACAGATTATTTAATCAAAATTAAATTGTTCTTTACAATTAAGATAACAATACTTAACAATTAAACAAAACGAATAGTGTGTGAAACGTTGTATTGATAGAATTCTAGTAGGAACCAATAAAACTAATTGTAAAATTTATACATTGTTTGCGAAATATTGTGAAAAAAATCCTAATCGACTATTTAGTGGTTTAACGTGTATAAACTTTACATATTTTGTTCCATATTGATATATTATTTTCGGCATATAAACAGTAAGGAAATGGATTATTTTCATTAAAATAAATACTAAGTAATTTAATTTATGTTGTTTAGAATGGTAAGGCTAAGTTAATTTTGTGGAAAATATATATTTTTTAATAACATTAAAACGGCGGCCAAGTCGTCGTACCGACACTTGCTCGGAGCTCCCAAAACCGGAATGACACCAGCTAGGCTGTCGGCCCGAGCGCCGCCGGAGAGCGCCGGATTCTCCCGAAGGCCGGGGGAGCTTTTCGGAGCCACCCGAAGCTCTCCGAGCGCGTGGCCGGACGCAGCCGAACGCACTACGGAGTGTGGCTGGCGCGCGTCGGGATCAAACAGAGGTTATGTTCGTGGCCTTTTATCTAACGGAAATCAAACAAATGTGCTGGTCATTTTTACGAATAAGTAAAAACGTCAAATCATTTGTATCAAGAACAAAATTTTGATAATATGAATGATTTTGATCTTTTAATTTTGTTTAATGACAGTTCTTTCGTAGTTTGTTTTGGAAGCACTTTTTTTGTATGGAGAGGCGTTATTTGAAAAAAGTATTATCACCTTATGAATTCTTCGTTCTTATTTTGAATTTTAAATATCGTTTTTTGTTCTCCTCTTTCAATATTACAACTTTGGTATACCTTAATAAAAAGATCCAATTAATAAATTTTTTTAATTAATAATGATTTTTTAATATGTTTTGGCTCGATTTGGATATATTTTATTTCAAAAATTGATCAGGTCAACTTTTTTTTTTACTAATTTTCAAGATCCTTCCTTCGTTTACTCCTCATCAGCCCGAAGGCGTTCTCTCCTGGACGTATGCCTCCTTCATCTGCTTCCATATCTACCCATTCAGAGATATATTGTCGTAGACCCCTTCCCATAGACTTGCTAGGGGTCGTAGACCATTGGAAAAAAAATTGGGGGTCCATCAGGTGTAAATGGGGTCCACGAGATGATTAAACTAAATTGAAGCCGAATATTGAAATTCTAATGTCATAGCATCAGACTCATCACTTCTATTAGAACATTGATTTGTTTGTGTTTTAGAAAAGTGTGACAGTCCATTCTTTCTGCCTAGGTACCGCAGTAAGTGTTAGATCAGATTTTTATTTAGTAAATAATTATGTTATATATATTTAGTAAATAAATAATAATAAATTAATGAACGAGAAGTTTATAACTGATACCGAATGGTGTTTATTCAAAAACAGGTTTTGTTTAATCCAAACCTTGGACTGTTGTACAGTGGTGTGGTATTTTATAATCAATAACTACAAAGTAGCATGGTAATTTTAAATTTATAATATTTGAAAAACTTAATGCTTCAACACTGTGGAATTCCATAATCACGTTTTTTTCAAAACGTTTTTTTTTTAATAATTAATTAATTAACCAACCACGCCGTCTCCCCGGAAGGGTAGGCAGAAAGAATGGAACGCGACGTACTTCTCTTGATTCATCTACATTCATACATCTTGTCATGCACGCACGTCGATTTCTCCGACTCCTCACGTGACCGACATTTAATATTTGATTGATTTGATCGTGCCACGTTTTCCTTGGCCTTACTCTATTTCTAGCTTCGTTCACGTCGTTTATGTATACCTGTTTCACCATTCTGTCTTCACTCATTCTTTCCATGTCTTTAAACCATCTTAACGACCCTTTCATTATTTTGTTCACAACACTTTCATTCTCACCGCATTCACTTCTTATATTATATTTGACATTCTATCATATACAGATTTACCACACATTCGTCTTAGAGATTTAATTTCTACTGCATTTATTCTACTTTCATCCTTTATTTGCCAGTTCCATGCTTCACTTCCATACATACGGGCCGGCACAAGAACACCATTATGCACTGCCATATTCGCTTTTTTGGAGTGTTTATTTTTAAACTATAATATGGTATAGGGTCTTTCAATAGGGTCCCTGTCCTGCGCCGCTCGGAACCGCTCCTCCACACTTCGGATGCTGGTCCACGTCCACGTTTCGCAGCCAGGACATCTGTCTCCTACCGGGCCCTCGTCATCCCTCAATTTTCCCCTGCAATATCAGTTGGAGAAGGTGGTACTTTTGCCCACGCAGTACATGACCCAGATGTGAAATCTTCCGAACTTTGATAGTTGATAATACATATTAAAGGTTACTCGTGAAAGTACGTTTAGAAGACAAATACTCTTGACTTTGGAGTGTATCTTGTATTCCTAATGTTGAACCATCTCTCATGCGTTCCTGGTATTATGTATTTATTAGATTTTACCTGTTCTCAATAGATGTCTTAAACTATTATATTATATAATAATTGTTTGTAATATCATAAGACCGGTAGTCACCTACGGCTGTGAGACATGGTCTCTAACATAGAGAGAGGAAGGCAGGCTGGCAGTTTTTGAAACGAAAAAAACTGAAAAAAAATTTTTGAACCCACGCTAGAGGATGGGACTTACAGATTTAAAAGAAACCTTGAACTTGAAGAACTGATTAACCAAGAAACAGTAGTGAGATTCTGTAAGTCTCAACGCCTACGGTGGGCTGGCCATGTGGAATGAATGCCAGAGGGTAGAACACCATAAATTATATCCAGATGGGTGCCCCGCGAAAAGAGACCAAGAGGCAGACTGAGGAAAAGATGGGCGGATTGCATGGAAGAAGATTCGGAGAAAATGGAAGGAGCTGGGGAATGGAGAGAGATGGCCAGAGACAGAAGTCAGTTGAGAATCGTTGTGGAGGAGGCCAAGTCCCTACACCGGGATGTAGCACCGAGAAATGAAATGAATGAATGAATATCTTTTGGGAAAATAAACTGATTTGATTGGTAATGATAATCTGAATCCTAAAAACCATGACATTCTTAAAAGAGCACCCTTAGGGTTCTTTTGAGAAGTGCTCTATAAAATCAAAAAATCCCACCGCGCGCCGCTGTCTTGGAAGTATCGAAGTTTCCTGTTTCTCAATTCACTTCTTTATTATCATGCATCGTGATTTGTTCTCACGGTCTCCTAATTACTCGTCGCCGGTCAACGATTTATACTAGCAAATAAGAAAAACCAGTCTTCACCGATATCACTTTTTTTATACCTGATCTGCATTCATTTGGATATCACGTGTCGCATTATATACTGATTGTTTGGTAACACAAAAAAGTATTAAATTAATCAATATAAATAAATGGCAATGTTTGTTATAATGAAACTAATGGACTTGATAAATACAGAACAGATTACGATGATATTTTCACTGTTTATTAATCAAATCAGTTTATTTACTCAAAAGACATTACAAATTTTGCACTCAAAGTCATCACCGCAAATAGAAATATATCGACTGAAGCAAAGATGGCAATATCTGAATGGGAACATAACACAACACTAGGGCCTCTTCTACATTCACACACACATTCTGACTTCGAATTTGGTCTCCTTTTTGTTATTGATTAATTTGGCCATGCAATGTTTTTCTTGGTCTTTCTTGACTTCTTTTTCCATTCATTCTACTTGTATTTTTTTAATTCTTTCAGATATTTGAGGGGTTTACTTTGTTATAAACAATGTATTTAGCCAAATCATTTTCCTTAATTACAATATTTTGCTCTACTAACTCTGTCACATAAAACTCTTTAAAAACGTTTTAAAATAATTAGTTATTTAAGTTATTTTTCTTCTTCTTCTTAGCCATCTGTTCACTACTGGATGTAGGCCTCTTCAAAGAGTCTTCATTTTCCTCTATCCTGCGTGACTCTCATCCATCTTCTTCCTCCGACTGGAATGATGTCGTCAGTCGATGCCTTTTTCCTTCCCATGGTTTCTACGACAAAACTCATGCCCATCTATCTCTTCCCTATATGGCGACATGTCCTGCCCATTTGAACTTTTGTTAACCGAACCAAACTAAAATGGAAATGGAATGGAATCTGTACTTGTTATAAATTATCGATCAGGGATGGTCATTGAAATGAAAACTATAATATAATCAAATGATGTTTGAAGATGCCCTGATAAGGCGATCTTCTCTTCTTCTTTCCTTTTGCCATTTCCCATCATCTGGGGTCGGCCCTCCTCGTACGAAAACGCCCAACTTTCCTATTTTGACTCATCTCCACTGACAGGTTCTCGCTTTGGAACTCTTTTTCCATGTTGGCCCACCATGTTGCCATTGGGCGACCTCTTCTTCTCGGTTTTGTGGGAATGCTGAGAGATTTTTGGACTATGTGTTCACTGTCTCTTCGCATCACATGACCGTTACACCGGAGTCGAGATTCTCTTAATTTTTCCGTTATTGGGGCAACCTTAAAGCTACCCCTCACGTATTCGTTCCTTACGTGGTCCAGCCTTGTGACGCCTCCGGCCCACCTCAGCATGTTCATCTCGGCAGCGTGGGCTCGACTTTCGTGGATTTTTTTGTTGGTCCAGCACTCTGCTCCATATAACATGGCGGGCCTCACTGCAGTCTTGTAGACTCTGCCCTTGATATGGCGATACGCGTTACAATTTTAAAATACGGAAATATGGATTAATTAATTAATTTAAAAAAAATAAGCTTTCTTTCCTCAAAATTTCCTAGGATTAATTCAAAAGGGAAAACACCCCAATTTTAAATAATGTTACCCCCCAACACGATTATTTTTGTGCTAATTTAAAAGGTGAACTGCAGTAACTACACAATATTAGATATTATATCAAAACAAAACTTGAACTTGAATTACTGATTGACCAAGAAACAGTGGTGAGATTCTGCAAGTCTTAACGCATACGGTGGGCTGGCCATATAGAAAGAATGCCAGAGGGTAGAGCACCAAAAAATATATCCAGATGGGTGCCGCGCGAAAAGAGAACAAGAGGTAGACCATGGAAAAGATGGGCGGACTGCGTGGAAGAAGACTGGGAGAAAATGGGAAGAGCTGGGGAATGGAAATGGATGGCCAGGTACAGAAGGTAGTGGAGGACTGTTGTGGAGGAGTCCAAGTCCCACACCGGGATGTAGCGCCGAGAAGTTGTAATAGAAGTAATGTTTGGGATTATACAGGTCTCTCTCTATCTGGTTTCAATCCTGGGATTGGTTTGCAGTAATTTCCTCTATTCTTCTCTTCCATTCTTCACTGTCTTGTGAGGCTCTTTTGAAATCTGGAGCCGGCTCGAGTGTGGCTCGGTGATATGGAGTCCCCACGAGGCGAGATACTCGCTCATGTTAGAGAGGGTTCAGAAAAGATTTCTGAGATATCTCTACATGAGGGAGTTTGGTAGCTATCCGTGGCTTTATCCCACTGCATTCCTCTTGGGCATGCTGGGGACCAATAGTTACAGATAAGAAGGAATGGGTGCACACTTACCCATTTCTTCAGACTTATCAGGGGATTCTTTGAGAACTCCGTCATCTTGGAGGCTATCCATCTTTATGTTCCGGATGGCTATCTTCGACAGCGTCAGCACAGACTGTTTTATCTCCCAGCATGCAGAACCAACCTGCCTCTGGTGATGCCGGTGGGGAGAGCAATCAAACTGCTGAACATGATGGCTTCGGAGATCGATGTCTTTCATATTCGTGAAAGTACATTCAGATGACAAATACTCTTGACTTTGGAGAGTATTTTGCATTCCTAATGTCGAACCATCTCTCATGCGTTCCTGGTATTATATATTCCTTATGTTTTACCTGTTCTCAATAGATGCCTTAAACTATAAAAAATGTTTGTAATGTCTTTTGAGAAAATAAACTGATTTGATTTGATTTGATTTGATTTGATCTGCATATGTTGAGCAGCGCACGTCCACCAACAGGTCCTCCAGGTACTCTCGGCTTGGGCGTCCCCTAGAGTTTGTCCCCTCGGTCATACCCTCCATTATGGCATGCAAGAGGCCTTCTTGTCGTATTACATGGCCGATCCATCTTGCACGCCTTTCGGACAAGGTCCTGAGCAGATGCCTTCCTCCTTCGATTCCTTGGAGAGAACCTCCTCATTTGTAGTGTGGTCTCTCCAGGAAATTCCTAATAGTCTCCTATAGGACCACATATCAAAAGCCTCTAGTCTTCGTTTATCTCTTTCGGATAGGCACCATGTCTCGCAGCCGTACATCAAGATACTCCATACACAGGTCTTGATGAGGAGTATTCTCAGCTTTAGGTCTATATTATTCGATTCTATTATTTTCTATACAGGTATATTGGATATAATCAAGAAGTGGAGATCGAACGTTTTTAGAGCCTTCCATTGACCGCTTTCAATAAACTTTTCTATATTCTCAAGACAAAACGATTCGCAAACCACCTGAAGAAAAATATATGAGTACTTGACGTGAGTCCAAATATTCAGCAGTAGCGTTAAGAGCGTACTGCTGTACGGATGTGAGATTTGGAAATCTACCGCGGACGTTAATGGAAAACTCCAGGTGTTTATAAATAAGTGCATTCCTCAATATTCAAAGTATCTATTGGCCCCAAACAGTATCAAATGCCGTTCTCTGGACCATGGCAGGCCAAAAGCCAATTAGAGAACAAGTCGCTAGACGCAAATGGCAGTGGATCGGTCACACTCTGAGACGGAACTCAGCCTGTATCGCTCAGGGCGCACTAGACTGGTCCCCTGTGGGGGGAAAGAGAAAGCGAGGCAGAGTAAGAGCCACCTGGAGAAAAGTCCTGCTGGACGAGGTTAAAGCAGCGGGCCTCACTTGGGATGATGTAAGGCACCAGGCATGCGATAGTTAAGTTAGCATTTAGTATACTCGTATAATAAAATACGAATATCGAAAAAACGTTTGCTGAACCAGCTCGTAGCAGGCAAGCCAACTTCGGGCGGGTCAACGTCTATTGTAAATAGTTTTTTTTTTTGTAATTAATTTATTGATTTTTTTAATGTATGGTAATTTACCTCCGATAAACCAATTTGTATTTCCATCTCATTCAATCTGAGAGTTATTTATGACGGAGGAGCGGGACGGCAATAGAGGTCTGGAGTCAGTAAAGTTAAACAAAATGAAGATAAACACACCGAATGTAAAATTTACAAGAATGCCGCAATATTCCAAGCACGATTTCTTTAATTAAAACGTTTCCTCTCTGTCTATGGTATTGGTAAACCCTTTTCTTACCCCGCCAGAGTTGAATCAGAACCCTCCAATATTTAATACTGATTAAAAAAAATCATCTTAAATTATTAAATATTGCTATACTTCATTTCCATATATAAGGTTTGGCACTAAAAATCCATTATGCACTCTAATTTATTAACATTTTTAAACAAATTTTCACGATAACATAAACTTGAAACTCCGCCAGAGAATGATCAAATGCTATGTGTGGTCTGTTTTCAAATCAAATCAGTTTATTTTCTCAAAAGCTATTACAAACAGCAATTAAAGTTTAGGGCATCTATTGAGAACAGGTAAAACATAAAAAATATATAATACCAGGAACGCATGAGAGATGGTTCGACATTAAAAATAATAGATACTCTCCAAAGTCAAGAGAATTTGTCTTCTGAACGTACTTTCACGAATATGAAAGGCGTCGATCTCCGAAGCGATCATGTTTAGCAGTTTGATTGCTCTCCCCAACGGCATCACCAGATGCAGGTTGGTTCTGCATGCTGGGAGATAAAACAGTCTGTGTTGACGCTGTCGAAAATAACCATCTGGAACATAAAGATTTATTGTATGGATGTGAAACGTGGACCTTGAAAGTCAACTAAATGAACAGACTGGAAGCATTTAAAATGTGACTCCATCGTCGAATGCTCAGAATTCCCTGGACAGACATGGTTACCAATACCGAAGTCCTGAGGCGAGATAGAGTTGACAGGGAACTGTTCAACTATCAAGGTTCGGAAGATTTCACATCCGGGTCATATACCGCTTGGGGAGAAGCACCACCTTCTCCAACTGATATTGGAGGGGAAAATTGAGGGACGCCGAGGGTCCGGTAGAAGACAAATTTCCTGGCTGCGAAATGTGAGGGAGTGGACCGGCATCCGAAGTGTGGAGGAGCTGTTCCGAGCGGCGCAGGACAGAGACAGGTTCGGCGAGGTGATCGTCAACGTTGGGGGGACCCGACGGGGCACTTGAAGGAGAAGAAAAAGAAATAGAATCTTCTTAAGGATCACATTTCTACGTCTTTTATCCTTCTTCTGTCAATTCCAAGCTCCACATCCATACATATGGGTTGGCCCTAGAGCTCCATTATGATCTGCCATCTTTAAACATATATAACATTTCAAATGTGATTTTAAATAAACAAAAATTTCTTTACAGAACAATCTACGATGAGATTTTTAAGTACGAGGACGTTACAAAGCCGAAGGTTTTGGATGGCGACTTGGAACTGGACTATCGTTGGACGATCCGAGGTCTTCAACTGGCCACCGATATCTTCTCCATCATGGCTATCAACCGTCTCGGACAATTCAAATACGATGTCAAAGCTGCCACTTCAAGTGAGTACTATTTTAAAATTGTTCATCATCATGCATCCGTCCAGTCCTGGACGTAGGCCGTCCTCCATCTGCTTCCATGTCTGTCGATCCTGGGCAACAAGCATCCAAGTCGTACAAGTGGTCTCTTCAGTGTCTTCCCTCCATTGAAATTGGGAATGTCCTGGGTTTCTGGTAACAGTTCTGGTACCTAAAGCTTGGTAAAAGAACACCATTATCTTTATTATCACAAATATCTACCATTATCTTCGACAGCGTCAGCACAGACTGTTTTATCTCCTAGCTTACAGAACTAACCTGCCTCTGGTGATGCGGGTGGGCAGAGCAATCAAAATGATCGTTTGAACATGATCGTTTCGGAAATCGACGTATTTCATATTCGTGAAAATACATTTAGAAGACAAATACTCTTGACTTTGGAGAGTATCTTGTATTCCTAATGTCGAACCCTCTATCATGCGTTCCTGGTCTTCTACTCAGTCGTATTCCTCATGATTGTGGGTCGTGTCCATTCTGTAAACTATTGACCATGGCACGCCATGCGCTCTTGTCACTCAATGAGAGACCAGTCAGATCCCTGATTTGATCGGACCAGCGGCTCGGTGGTCGTCCTTGTGGTCGCCTTCCCTCCACTTTGCCCATGATGATGGACTTTTCAAGGTTGTCCTGATCTCTCAGCCGCCATCGTCCTAAATCTACCCAACTAACCATCACAGCGTTTCCCCGAAAGGATAGACAGAAGAGGATGAACCATCACACTGCTCTGTCCTCTCGAGATTTTTCCGACTTTGAATGTGGCCACCTTTTAGTATTTGATTAATTTGGTCGTGCCATGCTTTCCTTGGTTCTTCTACCGACCCTTATGTATGGAAGCGGAGCATGGAACTGGCAAAAGAAAGATGAAAGTAGAAAAAATGCCGTCGAAATGAGATCTCTTAGACGAATGCGTGCATAGTTACTCTGTGTATGATAGAGTGTCGAATGAAAATATAAGAAGTGAATGCGGTGCGAATGATGGTGTAATGAACAAAATAATGAAAGGATCATTAAGATGGTTTGGACATATGGAAAGAATGAATGAAGAAAGAATGGTATTTTTTTTTACTTGTTATCGATGTAAATGGATACAGAAATAGAGGAAGACCGAGGAAAACGTGGCACGATCACAAAAAAAAAATGAATGTCGACCATGTGAGGAGTCAGAGAAATCGACAAGCGTGCATAACACGATGTATGAATGTTGAGGAATGTTCGGGGAGACGGCGTGACGGTTAGTTAGTTAGTTTTTATAATATACAAATTTAATAGAATGAATATTGGCGATACGGTTTATCTGATCCGGCTCTGCGAATGCAGGCCCGGCGGGTAGGATCGTTAGGCGAACGGCCTCGGGCGGTTTTGGTAGGAAAGCGGTTTCCCCAAACTAAACAAACTTCTTCTGTTTAAATTTCTAAACCCTTCTTCGCCTTTTCTTTCCTCCGTCGTAACAATATGCAGTATATCCAGAACAACTAGGCTAGGTGGTCGGAACTAGCGTATTTGGCGCTATGGAGTGATCCCAGATATAATATTTATTATTAAATAGTCCGTTGTTTTGGCCGAAACACTACGATACAATTTAAACTGTTAAAATAACTTTGTTTTATGTATCACTTTAATTGTATTTTATTTTACGCGACAGCTGTTTCAACAACCTATGTTGACATCATCAGGTGTTACAATAATATATCAATTGTCAAATTTTCGTGATTTTTCGAACCTTTATGTGTATTTGTTCCTATTTATACTTGATTTGACTTAAATTGAAAAAAAAACATATATATTATAATAGCATATAATATGAAGTTATCGCCAAATTTGTTGGACCTTGTTCCATAAGTGGTGCTTGGCGGTGACCATTATAACTTCTTACAGGTTCATCCAAAATCATTCAAAGCACCTACCACTCGGCCACGAGGGATGTTATAATGGAAGAAAGTAATGTAAATGGATCAAAGAAAAAAAAACGAGGAAAACGTGACACGATTAATTCAATCAAATTTGAATTGCCAGCTGTATGATTCAGATTTATGAATGATGAGGAAACTAGAAATGTATGCCAGGAAAGAAAAGTGTGACTTTTCTACCCCTAAGGGGAGACGGCTTGATGGTTACTTAGTTTATTAGTTATGTAAATAAATCGAGAAAAAAAAAAGACTGAGGAAAACGTGGCGCCATCAAACCAATCTGATATTAAATATAGATCATGTGAAAAGTCGGAGAAATCGACGGACGTGCATGACACGATATAGTAATACACTTAGGAAATTAACTAATTTTAGTTTTTACTGTTAAACAATAATTGTTAGTACCTACTTATTACAAATAACCCAGGTTAATTTTTAAATTTGAATTATTGTATCGAATTTTAAATGCGTTTTTTATTAGTATTTTTTTGTTAAGTTTTTATTATATTTTTACACCTGAAGATGGAGGTATCCTCCGGAACATGTCGTGTTTTTTAATATTTTTTATTAAGTAGTGGATTAAAAAAAGTTTTTAAATTTCCTATGGAATTCCACAGTGTTAATGCCTTAGCGTTAAATAAGTCGATATATGAATGTTGTGGAAGTTGCCAGGAAAAAATAGTGTGGCTGTCCATTATTTCTGCCTACCCCTTCGAGGGGACGGCGTGGTATTTGTTAGTTAGTTAAATCGGCAAAGCAAATTTTTTAAAGGGTTTTCATGTTGTGAAACAATAGACTGAAGTGGAAAAAATAGTAGAATGTTTCTTATATTCTTGTTGCAGCCACAACCTGTTCTTTGACAACTGCCACTCGCACGTGGCCCGCGCTTTGAACCTCATGCGCTACGACAACAGCTCCTCCTGGAATATGGTCAAGCTTGCATTCTACATCAGCTTGTATGGGAGATATGTCAGGTGAATTTCATTGCATTCATGTACTTATATAAAACACAGTCACAAGGGAAAGTGTTTTTGCATCAAGTCCACCTATTTATTACCAGATTTCAAATCTTTATACCATACTAACAATGAGATAACCAATGAGATCTTTGTAAAATTGTAATAACATCTGCAACTCTTCGCAGTCTAAAAACTGCCAATATAAGGAAACATATTATACATTATTAAATCATTCAATCTGATGCATCAGCCTGATATCAATATGACTAATTAACTTACCATCACACTGTTTCTCCGGAGGGGTAGGCAGAATGATGGACCACCATACTGCTCTGTTCTGACATACCTCTCGAGCTTCCTCTACATTTGTATATCGTAACATGCACGCTCTTCGATTTTTCCAACCTCTTGTATATGAAAATTTTAACCCAAAAATATACCGAAAGTATATGACGTCACACGAAATAAATTGATGGCGCTGTTCCATACCGCCATAAGTATAATCCCGCAGACCGAGGCGCGCGTAGAACGCCAAACTTTCAACAAATTCGCCTAGAAAATTTGTCCCGTCTTAATAGAATGTTTGGCGGATATTGGGAAACTTGGGGCGAATAGGCCCTTCCGGGCAGGACGGCCCTTCTGAATGGAAATGTGTGTGTTATATGCGTACGTCATAATAAATGTGTACTCTATTTGCAAAGTTCTGTCCTTCGAAACTTACGCAATTTACAAAGCCCTTAACATTTTTACAACCCTAACTTTATCTCTTAAAAAAAAACTAAATAACCAACACACTCTCACAGAAGGGGTATGAAGAAAGAATGGATCATTGTTATTTCTCGATATACTTCTTAACATTTAAACATCCTCAACATTCATACATTACGTCATCCACGCATGCCGTTTTCTCCGACTTACTCACGCGGTCGACATTTATGGTAGATAATATTTGATTGTGTCACGTTTTCCTCGGTCTGTTAACAACAAAACCATCACGCCGTTTCCCCGCAGGGGTAGGCAGAGAGAATGGACCGCCACACTACTCTATCCTGGCACACCTCTCTAGCTTCCTCCACATTCATACATCGAGTCATACACGCACGTCGATTCTTCCGGCTTTTGACATGACCAACTTTTAATATTTGATTAATTTGGTCATGCCATGTTTTCCTCAGTCTACCTCGACTCCTTACTCCATTTACATTGTTAACGTATACTTTTTAACCATTCTTTCTTCACCCATGCGCTCCATATGTCCGAACCAACGAAGCGAACCTTTCATAATTTTGTTCATAATACCTTCTTTCGCTCTACACTCCTTCCTAATATCAGCATTTGAGATTCTGTCGTACATCGTTCTACCGCACATACGTCTTAGGGACCTCATCTCTACCGCATTTATTCTGCTCTCATCTTTCTTCTGCCAGTTCCATGCTTCGCTTCCATACATAAGGGTTGGAACCAGAACTCCATTGTGAACAGCCATTTTCGCTTTCATTGATAAATTCTTGTTTCCAATAACTACTTTTAAAGCTCCATTCACTTTGTTACCCGCACCAACCCTTCTTTCAATATCACTGTCCGTTCGGCCATCCGCTGTGAACATGCTACCTAAATACACAAATTCGCTCACCTGTTCCAAGTTCTCTTCATTTACACTTATATTACAAACTGTCATTTGCTATTCCCTTTCAAAAACTAACACCTTTGACTTTCCGACATTCATCATTAAATCGTTCGACTTACATACCTCATACATTCTCGACACCAAGACTTGTAATTCGTCCGCACTATCCGCAACGAGAACGGCGTCGTCCGCGTAAAGCAGACAGTTTACAGACAGATCACTCATCTTAGCACCAGCATTTATACCTTGAAGTTCTTTCATACACTTGTCCATATACAGATTGAACAACCAAGGGGACATCACGCAGCCCTGCTTAACACCCTTCGTGATATCAAACCAGGGCGTGATGTCCCCATTTACCCTAACACTGGCAGTGCTCCCTTCGTAGAGAGAAGCAACCGCCCGTATCAGTTTTGTGCTCACTCCGTATTCGGACAAGATTGACTACAGTTTTTCTCTGTTCACTCGATCATAGGCTTTTTGCAAATCGACAAACGCACAGAAAAGCTTACGGTTTTTGGCCATAAACTTCTCCGCAAGCGTTCGAAGTGCAAAAATCTGATCCATACAACCTCTTCCGGTCATAAAAGCGCCTTACACATCCCATACTCTTTCAGTCGTCGTCTTTTTTACTCTTTCTATTAAAATTCGACCGTAGAGTTTACCAACGGCGCTTAATAGACTTATTGCCCGGTGATTTCCACAGTCCATACGGGACCCCTTTCCCTTATAAAGAGGCATGATAACAGCCCTCCTCCAGTCGAGCGGCGTATATCCCTCCTCTAAACACTGGTTAAAGAGTCTATATAACCATGCTGAAACCACCGGCCCACCGTTTTTGATAAACTCTAAGGCTACACAGTCATATCCGACAGCTTTTCCACCTTTCATACATCTTACAGCACTTACTATCTCGTTCAAATTTATTTCAGTAATTTCACTTCCGCTGTTCGTGCAACTCTCATTTGTAAACCTCATTCTTATTGAATCTTCAGTCATTTCACTGCCATACATATCTTTAAAGTACTCCATCCATCTTCCTTGTATACTTTTGAAATCAGTAATCATTCTTCCCTCACTACTTAAAATTGCTTTCGCACAACCACTTTCGGGAGGATTTCGGGCTTTTTTGACTTCCTTCCAGAACATTTTTATGTTGCTCTGGAAGTGATTTGTCATCTTAAGTCCGTCATCCTCCTTCATTTTATCCTTTTTCGCTCTCACTTTCAACTTGACGTTCATCTTGCAAACTTTGTACGCTTCTTTCGCTCTTTGATATTTCACACAATCACTTTTATCCACAGACAACATATTTAACCATGCATCCTTCTTTTCTTTAACAAGATTTTTTATACAGTCATCCCACCAAGCATCTCCATTTCTCCTCCCTTGCACACATGTACCACATACCTCTTTCGCTGCTTCACATAGACTTTCTTTCAGTTTCTTCCAGGTCTCATCTATGCTTATACATTCCGATTCTCGATCACTAAGCCTATCATTCACTTTCATCATAAAACTCTCTTTTACGCCATCGTTTTGTAGTTTTTCAACTTTTACTCTAGACGGGGCGGTCACTGTCTTGTTCCTCTTGGTGCGCCAGCCTCGGAACAAATTTACCTTTGTTACCACCAAAAAGTGGTCTGTTCCGAGTTCGGCCCCTCTGAACACTCTGGTATCTACAGTGTCCGCCCGTAATCTAGAGTCCACGATGACGTAATCGATCGTCGTCCTTTCATTTCCTCTCTCCCATGTATATTGGTGGATCCTCTTATGGTCAAACATCGTGTTTGACACAAAGAGGCTCCACTCCAGGCACACACCAAGCAATCTCTTTCCATTATCATTCGTTCTACTATCACCATACTTTCCGAGACATTCTTCATAACCAGCCCTTTGAATTCCTACCCATCCATTCAAATCTCCTGCTATAATAATTCTTTCGTTCGCATTTTTACTCGCTGCTATCTCGTTTACTCTATCCCAGAACTCATCTTTCACAGCTTCATCTTCGCTATTAACAGGAGCATACCCAATTATGAGTAGTACTCTTGTCAATCCAATTTTGAAGCGGATCCACATTAGTCTAGGATTCACACATTCGTATCCTTTCATGCATTCTATCATCCTAGGAGCTAAAATTGCTGCCACACCCTGGCCTCCTCTTTTTTCTAGTGGTACCCCTGACCACAAGACGACCTTATCCCCATGCTCTCTGGATCCACATTCTTTAACCATGCATTCAGTCACACACAGAATATCTAAACATTTATTCTCAAATTCATCGCACATCTCATTTAACTTCCCTTCCATACCTCCTCTTATGTTCCAAGTACCGATACGGCACTCCACTCTCCTCTGTTCGCCCCCGCGGGAAAAGCGACGTGATGGGTGGCGGACCTCATCGCCGTCTCCAGGCATTTACCCGCATCAACTTACAAACTACCTTAAAATTAGTTACATTATATTTATACACATTTTAACATTTCGAATATCCTATACAAAATAAAACAATATATACATATTTTTTCCTCCGGATTATCCTAAATTTACAGTATAAACACAAACTTCTCTAAGAAATAAATACTAATTGTGGGTTTTACCAAAATAAAATTAAAATTACAGTTCTTTGAACGCACAAAAATTCTTGGAATTATAATAAACACATTTGGTCAGGAGACGGTGGCTTTAGCAAACATCCTCGGCGCATGAGGAGGTGTGCTTGATGATGATGAAGGTGATGGATGCCGAAGATGTTGGTTGTAGCACGTACTAAACGCTGTTGAAGATGACGACGGGAAATCCAAGAGCGGTATTGACATTTTCGAGGCCATCACGCTTCCTCGGAGTGGATTGAGCCGGCATGAGCTTCTTGGGTGGCGGTGTGTAGGCATACGATGAAGTAATAGAACTACGGATACGAGTACGTAGAATACTGTAGACGGAGAACAGCCTAAAGGTGTACCGGGCGAAATACACGTGGCGGCATTTGCACGCCGTGATTTGCACACGTGATGTGACGGCGCATGGCGAGGTAGGTCCACGTGGAGGCACTTCAAACAGCGGCAAAAACACAAACACACGAAGAAGATACACTGATGATCAAATATGAGTGGCACAAACAGGAAGCAGAAAAAAAAAAAACAGAAAGATTCTGAAGCGATCACAAGATGCGAATTAAACATCCTCAACATTCATACATTACGTCATCCACGCATGCCGTTTTCTCCGACTTACTCACGCGGTCGACATTTATGGTAGATAATATTTGATTGTGTCACGTTTTCCTCGGTCTGTTTATTCCATTTATATCGTTAATACATAAATTCTTTAATTTATCCAAAAGTAACGTCTGTTTTCTAGAAGTTATATTATATTTTATTAGAATGACATGTTTCGCTTTAGTGAGGCATTACCAAATTAAATAAAGACGTTTAATAATGCCTTAGTAGGGAAGAAAGCAGACTTTTTTAATCGTAATTATGAAATTATATGTTTACAATATAAATGGTGTTGTTCTCCATGTTCTCACCTCTAAAATACCACAATGCCTCAAGACTAAAGTCTTCAACCAGTGCGTCTTGACAGTCATGGCGTAGGCGAAAGAGCCATGCTTGGAATAACCTTGAGGGACAGATTTAGAAACGAATTTATTCGACAACAAACCAAGGTGACTGAGGTGGCTCTGAGGATGGGCGGGCTGAAGTGGCGATGGGCTGGCCATATCTGTCGGAGAACCGACGGCCGATGGGGGAGACGGGTTCTGGAGTGGAGACCGCATACAGGATTCCGCAGAGTTGGACGTCCCCCTGCCCGCTGGACCGACGATCTAAAGAGGATTGCTGGACATGGATGGATGGGAGCGGCAATGGATAGGGGGCGGTGGCGTGCTTTAGGAGAGGCCTACATTCAGCAGTGGATGACGGACGGCTGATAATGATGTAAATGGAACAATAAATATAGGACACTGTATGAGGAAGGCGTGGCATGATTTAATCAATAAAATATTAAATTTTGACCACGTGATTAATTAGAAAAATGACGTGCGTGCGTGACACAATGTATGAATATTGAGAAATCATAAGAATTGTGCCGGGAATAAAGTGTGTGGCGTTCCTTTCGTTCTACCTACCCCTTCAGTGAGACGGAGTGATGGTTAGTTAGGTAGTTATTATTATGATATTATTTTGTTGAATTGCTCTCCCATCATTACAGCGCGAGCCAAAGCGATCTAAAGAATATAGCCATCATATTGATTCTCATGACATGTGATAGGTAGCTAATCTACCGCGATTTTATTGTCGCGTGAATTCTACAACAGACCAAAGATAGTGTGACGATTACACTGTCATCGCCGTGAATCCATTCCGGGACCTTCGGTGTGGCACTCATTGCTGTTACGAACTTGACACAAAGTTCGTCAGTTAGTTAGTTTTGTAATTAAATTTTAAAATGACCCAATACTATAATAGAAATAATGAAAATAAAAAATAATAAACACAATATATAACACCTTTAATAGTTTTTACACCATTTATTTTTGTTAAAACCACCCGGTTTCGCTCCCGCAGAAGCTTCGTCAGGGTTACAAAATAAACTTAATAAATATCAGAAAAACATTATAATATATAAACATATGAAATGGGGAGGGGGCAGAGGGGGCGGGCGAATACTTCGCGGGAGCGAAACCGGTTAGTTTTCACTAAAAATAAAGATGTGTAAAATTGTTAAAAGTGTGTTAATAAAAAAATAATACTTGTAATTAAAAATCTATACATATTTTGTTGAATTCCACTTAGTGCCCTGTGTTATTCCACAAAATGTTTATTCTTAACAAAACGTTTATTTCCATTTTTTTAAATATTTTTAACAAAATGTTTTTTCTGAACTAAAATATTCACTTTAACTAAAATGTTTATCTTCAACTAGTTCATAAAATGGAGCTACAGCGCCCTTGAGATGATTAATTCATAAAAATGGCGCTCTATAAATCATCCAATTTATTATTATTAGGTTTATGGCTTCGATCGGCTTCGGCAGCTCGTTGTCATCTTCTGTTGGCCAGTGAGCTATTGGAAACGGTCGAAGCCATTTACCTAAGTGAAATTTTACTAAATGTTTAAGTTATTATCATTAATACTATTTATAAGGAACATACAAATATCACGAAATTTCAAAAAACATTTTTTTCATGTTATATTAGATTTACAAGTTCACAAATCTTTTCGCATTCTTTACCGGTGCTGACGCTGTGAGATTTCACTTGTATCGACGGTGGCATTTTCGTTTAAAGTTATTTCTGATAAAAATGTTGACAAATCACCCCGACACCCTCGCGGCCCGGTCTCCCCCACGGGGTAGGTCGGGAGGGGAGGCCGTGAGGAGAATGCCAGCGGAATTCTCATTATAAGTTGTGCTAATATTTTCTGGTCCTTTCGCACCGCTCTCCCCTCTGAGAGAGATTATCAGAACAGGCGAATCGAAGGTGCCTAGACGAACTTATATATAGTATTATAACCGAGGGCTATCTTAAACACACACCCTCATCAATTATTTGCGGATAAGGGGTTAAAAATAAGATGTTTAACCCTGCAATTGAGTGAGTTAAAAACGTTTAATAATAAAGTAATTTTGTATATATTTTTTTTGTTTTCATTATTTAAAATGATCTTCTACCAAGAAATTTAAATGAAAAACATATATTACGTATAAAAACTGTTAAATTAAATAACTTTGTATTTGTATCAAAATTGTTTTTTATTTTACGCGACAGCTGTTTCATCAACCTATGTTGACATCATCAGGTGTAACAATAATATATCAAATGTCAAATTTTCGTGATTTTTCGAATCTTTATGTGTATTTGTTCCTATGTCAAGTTCAATAATTTCTTTGATATAATTTTGAAGTTCTTGCTGAAGTTGAGTTAGGTACCTAAATATTTTAATTAAAAGAAAGGTTGGTGACTATTTATAGGAGAAAATAAAATAATAATAATAATAATAAAACAGTAATTAGAATACATCGTATATAGTCAAAAACGATGAAACACAATAAAATAAAAACGATAAACAATAACAGGAAGTAGATTAAATTAATAGGAAAGGTGACAAAAGTTGAAGGTAGTATTATTATTTTTTAACAAGATTGTACAGGGGGAAAGTTTTTGATGTACTTTATACTAATCGGGAATAAGAAGAAATTTGGTTATTAATGTCGGCCACGTAAGGAGTCAGAGAAATCGACGCGCGTGCATGTATGAAAATTGAAGAAGTGAGAGAAATATGTCAGGTGAGAAAAGTGTGGCAGTCCATTCTTTTCATACCCCTTCGGGGAGACGGCGTGATGGTTTTTTAGTTAGTTCTGAACGGCGAAATATGGAAGAAATGTAAGGCAGATGATTGCATCATAAGTAAAATTATAAAAGTATCCCTGAGGTGGTTTGGACATTTGAAACTAATGGACGAGAGAAGAATGGTTGGAAGAATGTTGTATACAAGCAGTGTGAGGAAAAGGAAGCCGTGGAAAATCAAGGAAAGCATGGCATGAAGTAGGAAAAATCGATGAGCGTACATGTGAAGAAGTGTGAATGCAGAGAAAGCTTTAGAGGTCTGTCAGGACAGAGCAGTATGGCGGTCCATCTTCACTGCCTATCCCTCTGAAAAAACGGCATAATGATGAACTACAAGTCTTCTGCGATAAGGACATTGTTGCTGCATCCTGGTTTAAACCAGTTCAGCCGTGCTTGGAGATGAATCTTAGTTATTTAACGCCCACAGCGGAGATGTGGGGGCTGAGACCGTTCTGAGCAATTAGGTCGAGCTTGAAGGTAATTTGACGGGAGCTTCCGGTTTCGAAAGTTGCAGAATTCACACGTTGTTACGTCATTGATTATAATTATCTTACTAACTAACTAATCAACACGCCGTCTTCCCGAAGGGGTAGGCAGAAATAATGGAGTGCCACACTTTTCTTTTCTAACATATTTCTCTCGCTTCCTCAACATTCATACATCGTGTCATGCACGCGCGTCGATTTATCTGACTCCTCACGTGGCCGACATTCAATATTAGATTAATTTGATGGTGCCACGTTTTACTCTGTCTTCCGATTCTATTTCTAGTTCCATTTGCATCGTTAACGTGTACTTTTATTTGGAAATTTTATTCATTCATTTCCATGTGTCCAAACCATCTTAATGATCAGGTCGTTTCTCCTCCTAAACAAGAACAGCTAGAGAAAAACTGAGGGAAAAGAGCGTCAACGGTCACCGAAGATCGGGGGAAGGCGATCTAAGGTGTCCTATGGAGGCTACAGGATATGGGGTCCAAGTTAATTACAACAATCCTTTAATTATTTTGTTCATAACACCATAATTATCACCGCATTCACTTCTTATATTTTCATTCGACACTCTATCATACACAGAGAGTATCCACACATGCATCTAAGACATGATCGCTTCGGAGATCGATGTCTTTCATATTCGTGAAAGTACATTCAGAAGACAAATACTCTTGACTTTGGAGAGTATCTTGTATTCCTAATGTCGAATCATCTCTCATGCGTTCCTGGTATTATATATTTATTATGTTTTACCTGTTCTCAATAGATGCCTTAAACTATAATATAAAAAATGTTTGTAATGTCTTTTGAAAAAATAAACTGATTTGATTTGATTTGATTTGAAACATGTCGAGAAATATAAAGTGAAAATACTTTTATACTTCATTTATTCTACTTTCATCCTTCTTTTGCCAGTTCCATGCTTCGCTTCCATAAAGGTTCACTGAGGACGACCTTCGTGGCAGAGTGGTTACGAGCTCTGACATCCATGCCGAAGGTCCTGGGTTCGATTCCCGGCGATGGCAGTGTGATTGTCACACTGTCTTTGGTCTGGTGTACAATTCACGTGACAATAAAATGGCGATAGATTGGCTACCTATCACATGTCACGAGAATCAATATAATAGCTAAAAAATAAAAATTGTATACAGTAATTGGGTCCAAACGACCCGTTGTGTACAAAAAAAAAATAATAATAAGGTTCGGTATGAGAACACCATTGTGCACTTTTGGATAGGTTTTTGTTTGCGATGACAACTTTAAGTGCACTATTCACTTTGTTGCCTGCCCCAACCCTTCTTTCAATATCTCTCTCCACTCGCCCAACTTTTGTAAACATACTACCCAAATACACGAACTCATCTACTTGCTTCAAATTTTCACCATTCACGCTAATGTTGCAGACTGTCATGATTTCTTTCTTCTCTTTCATTGATAGATTGATAAATTATTGTTTCCAATAACTGTTTTTAAAGTCATTCACTTTGTTACCCGCACCAATCATTATTACATTATTATTACACTATTTTTCAACGTCACCATCTGTTCGGCTATCCGCTGTGAACATGCTACATAAATACACAAATTTCCTCACCTGTTCCAAGTTCTCTTCGTTCACACTTATATTACAAACTGTCATTTGCTCTTCCCTTTCAAATGCCGCAACGAGAACGGCATAAAAAACGAACTTTAAAAATTAATACAAATTATAACATCTGTTTTATACAATAACCAAATGAATAATGCAGAAATGTTGAAAGCATCGGGAAACAACCACATTAAACGGTCCAAGTGGCATCCCGTGAACCAGCAAAGATGACTTGAACACCCATTGGATTGAATTTAAAAAAAAATCTTGTAAATGACATTTTCCATGTCTGATATTTTTAATAGCGCAAGTCCACTGGTCTAAGAGCATCGCGCACTTGAATCTCTATGATTATAAGTGTTTTACAGCATCCTTCCATAAACCAGTTTCTTCGTTTCACCGCGGACTAGGGTAACCACTCGTTTTATTATCAAGAACATGGCTTTTTAGTGTTAACCGAATTCATCACTCCCTAACTAACTTAATATCTATCACGCTGTTTCCCCGGAGGGGTAGGCAAAAGGACCGCCACACTGCTTAGTTCTTAGCACAATAAAATAAAATAAAAATCCGCTGCATTCATACATTGTAATGTGCATACTGAAGCCTGTGTTCTGCCAGTTGGCACTTACGGTATTTAAACTGTTACAATGTCCAAACAAAGTGCCGAGAAACTACGAGTAACTCAAAATGCCGTGTTAGGAATAAGCCTAAGAGACAGACTCAGAAACGATACGGTGAGAGAAAAAACAAAGGTCACTGGCATCATCCACCGGGTGGCGACTCTAAAATAGCAATGGAAAGGTCACGTAGCCAGAAGCTCAGACAAAAAATGGACAAGAAGACTACTGACTTGGAGACCGTGGATGGCAGAGATAATCTGTTTTATCAACCTATGTTGACATCATCAGGTGTTACAATAATTTATCAAACGTCAAAATTTCGTGATTTTTCGAATCTACAAAAAACAAAGTAATTTAATTTAACAATAAAATGTTAAGGTATCGTAGTGTCTCAGCCAAAACAATGGATTATTTAAAAAAATATTAAGAAACACGACATGTTTCGCAGGATATCTCCATCTTCAGATCAAGTATGTAGTCATGGAGGTATCCTCCGAAACATGTCGTGTTTTTTAATATTTTTTAAATAATTGGTGGGTTAAACCAAAAAAAAATTTTCAACTTCAGAAGTATAATACTGATATTTGCATCATTACTTATACATATATGGTATAAATGTCACCATTTTAATTAAATTCCTTTTTGGTTTCTTCTATATATCATATTATTTTTAACTTTAATAAATTAGATTGTGTGGTCACAGTCAACGAAGACTTGAATACAGACAAATCACTCACCGGAAACCATCTTTATTGTTTTCCGTCTTTGGTTACCTTTATTCTGACCCCTATAATATTATTATAATGAAAAAAAAAAGATATATTATAATATATTATTATTATTATTATAGGAGGTTCGTTGTATTTCATTTTGTGACATACATAAACATTTACTAACTAACTAAATTATAAATCGTCTTCCTGATATATAAACAGAAAGAACGGACACAGTTCTGTCCTGACATACATCTCTCGCATCCTACATTCATACATCGTGTCATGCACGCACGTCGATTTCTCCGACACTTCACGTGACCGACATGTCATTATTATTAATATTATAATTAATATTTTGAATAGCTCTTTACATTACGATCAAGAAATACAACATGACGATCTCTATCGAAAAAACAAAATGTATGACCTTTTCAAAAACACCAAATACATGTAACCTGGTTATAGAAAATCAACCCATAGAACAGGTCAGGACCTTCAAGTATCTAGGCATCTAAGCACCTGGTGGGAGGGGCTGATCTGCGGGAAGAAATACAAGCCCAAGTAAACAAGGCAGCTGCAATTTCTGGCGCTCTAAAATCCACCGATGGAAAAACAAAGATATGGCCATTAAGAGTAAGATGAGAATCTATAAAGCATGCATAAGACCAATAATAACATATGGCGTCGAAGCAAGGGCAGACACAGTAAGGACCAAACAAGTTTTGAGGACTTCCGAGATGAAGACACTGATGACGATAGCAGGCCAGACGCTGAGAGATCGCGTGAGGAACACCAGAATAAGAGAGATATGTGAGGTTGAGGATATTATAAGATGGAGCAGACAGCGAAAAAGGGACTGGTACGGTCATGTTCAAAGAATGGACACCACATGACTCCCTTATATTGCTCTTTTTCTTTTTTATATACTTTGTATATACAACACTTATATTAAAAATATATAAAATTACACATGTTTCGGACAACCCGTCCTTCTTCAGTGAAACATATTATAAAGGTACATATCTATTTAAAATATTATAACACAGACAAAATTGTTTTTTTAGGCATCTATTGAGAACAGGTAAAATAATATATTGTGTATAGTATACTACCAGAAACGCATGAGAGATGGTTCACAATTAGGAAGACAGGATACTCTCCAGAATTAAGAGTATTTGCTTTCTGAACGTACTTTCACTTATATGAAAAACGTCGATCTCCGAGGAGACCGCGTTCAGAAGATTAATCGCTTTTCCCACCGGTGTCACCAGAGGCAGGTTGGTTCTGGCGGCCGGTAGGTAAAACAATCTATGTTGTCGCTGTCGGAGATATCTATTAGGGACAAAAAGCCGAACACCATCCAGCACGGCCGAGTACTCCCCTTTTATGAACCACCTCTGCGATGTATAAAGGTTTCTCGCCATTGATACGAAGAAGAAGAAGACCAACGTTTTTTTTGTTTTTGTTTTTGGAATTTGTAGATTTATATACACGGTTTTCTGAGGAATGTGGATTAGTTAAACATAAGTCAAGAATTCGTGTTTCAAAGGACCGTAATGGGAAGATAACAACGTACTCTATCAATGAGTTCTAAATGTATTCGATTTGAAATAGTTTCGAATTTGGAATAGAACACAGAATCCAGGTTAAACGATTCAGTTTGAAATTTGAATAATGCATTGTTTTTTTAAAGAGCATACGATATGGATCTCTGAGTTAGTAGTCAAAGTGGATGGAACGTATAAAACAAAACATAACATTTCATTTTATTTCATTTATTTATTTAAATATATCCTAAGCATTACAGAAATATTTTCCAATACACTAAGGATACAAGTTGGAGATACACAATAATAAGTAAAATATATTTAAATTTTGGTTTGGTTCATGTGGTGCTCCCGTAAATTTGGAGATATTTCGTGTGAATTGTTTTGGTCAATTTGATTATTACCGCATTTTATGATAGTAATTTGTGACACAAAATACGTTTTCACTGTTTTTATATTAAAATTATATAAGTTTTTTCGTTTTTAAAAATAATTTTGACAGGTGTAAAAATAAAAATTTCATTTGTTCCAATGACAATTTGAATAAATTCTTCATTAATATTTTATAGTTTTTTCTGGTGTTGGATTGTTGAAGTGCCTAATTACAGTTAATTAAAAAAAAACAGTGGAATTAAAATTAAATAAACACAAATGTCCGGATCGTCCAGCTGACGACAAGTGCACCATCTAAAATAACATAATGTGTTAAATTATTTTTCTTTTTTACATTGTACTTTAAATAATTTGTTTTAGATTTATTTTGTAGACTTTGCACAATGGAAGTGTGCGCGGGAGATGCCTATTGGTGGCGGTGAGGTTCGCAACCCATCACACCGCGTGTCTCCTGGGGGCGAAAAGAGAAGGATGGAATGCCGCATCGATTAATGTGTGGCAGTTCATTCTTTCTTCCTACCCTTTCGGGGAGACGGCGTGATGGTTAGTTAGTTAGTTAGTTAATAAAATAATAAATGAGACCGAGAAACATAAAATACATGACAAAATAATAAAATTAATATACAATAAGGACAGTGCTGTCATCATGTAAAGAGCGATTCAACAAAAGAATAAATGTAATAATAGTTAAGAAATTTTGAATTGATTTTTTTTTTCATTATTTAAAATGAACTTCTTTCAAGAAATTTCAATTAAAAACATTGATTATTTGTCAGTTATGATATTAACATGTCAGTAAATATTCGCTCAAAAGGCGACATATCCTCATTTTCTACTGTTTAAAAGAGACGGTAAGATGGTCCACACGTAATGGGATGGCGTAATCTCGTAAAAAATATCTTAAACCTTTCCATTTGGCCGGCTTATGGTGTTTTACCTGGGCGAACCATCTGAGTGACCCTTTTTATCTGATTCATAAATTTTCCCAGCTTTTATTTCACTTCATAAAATTCTCTTTTTGTCTGCCTTGTTTACAATGTTCCGAAATAATAAAACTGCGAATTTCGTATGTATAAAAAAGATCTTCAAATGGACTTCTAGTTCCAACCCTTGTAATAATAATAATAATAATATGCTAACTTCTAAAGCGCCGTTAAGGGCGCATTAAGACGTGTTAATGCATCTATTTGATCGTGCCACGTTTTCCTCGGTCTTCCTCTATTTCTGGTTCCATTTACATCATTAACATATAATTTTTTACCATTCTTTCTTCATTCATTCTTTCCATATGTCCAAACCATCTTAATAATCCTTTCATTATTTTGTTCATGACACCATCATTCGCACCGCATTCACTTCTTATATTTTCATTCGTCACTCTATCATACACAGAGTAACCACACATTCGTTTAAGAGATCTCATTTCTATTACATTTATTCTACTTTCATCCTTCTTTTGCCAGTTCCATGCTTCGCTTCCATACATAAGGGTCGGTAGAAGAACACCATTGTGCACTGCCATTCTAGCTTTTTTGGATAGGTTTTTGTTTGCGATGACAACTTTAAGTGCACCATTCACTTTGTTGCCTGCCCCAACCCTTCTTTCAATATCCCTCTCCACTCGCCCATCTCTTGTAAACATACTACCTAAATACACGATAAAAAATAATTATTAGTTATTTAAACAATCACCCCAGATTTTTTATTTCAAGTTTAATGTATTGTGTCTGTTTTTAAATGCGTTTTAATAAGTCTTTCTTTTAAAATGATTAATTGTATCTCAATAGAGACGAATATGTAAATTGTGTTCTGGGAACAGAATATGGAACAAAATATGAAACATCACGTGGAAAGCAACGAAAAACTACCACATTAAATAGGTCCCAAGTGGTATCCAAAGAACCAGCAAAGATGTTTATAAAAAACATTTTGAATGTATACAAATACTGAATTTTACCCATTGCGGATAAATTATTTTTATAAGGATTAATTGTATCTCAATAGAGACGAAGATGTAAATTGTTTTCTGGAAACAGAATATGGTGGTCGAGGCGTTTACAGGACTTATGACCTTTCATTGGTTGGGTTAAGCGATCGCTTTATGTTTAACAACATTCCCCATTCCGACCTTCTTACGACCACCACGTCTGACAAATTTTTGTAAGTTGTATATATGCTAGAATGCTGCGCCTATCTTTAAATTTTTTAGTTCACTCTTCACTAGCGTCATCTATTAAGATTGGGAAGCATTAACCCTCCCTTCCCTATGATGGGTATCTTCTACACGTTGCTTCTAAAAACCTTCAATATCTCTATAAATATAATAAATACAAGGTTAAGATTTTAGGTTTTCCTCCATAATATATTTACGCATTGATTTAAAAAATATTATTAATAATAATTAGAATTCATCGGGTACATCATAGGTATTTTGTGAAAATCGAAAACAAATTTGCGTATAAACAGTGATTTGAGTGCGTCACACTATATTCGCATCTCACTTTTGCATATGTTCTAGCTCAATGTTCTCACTCTCGCCGTCCCGCCGCGCCGGCAGTTGCTTTCGGGCTTGCAACCACAGCGGATCTATGCCCGTTCCGTGAGCGTTGCCAGATGTTTTTTTAAAATTATTTTAGCAATTAAATCTCAATTATTATAATTTTTGACTTCAATTATAATTATATAACGGCATTAGCTATGAATGTTCCTATTTTTCCGATTTAAAATCGCTTATTTTTTAACGCGTACTGACTACCCTACACCGGAATGCACGTTTTTATTTTAGCACCATAAGGGAAAGGTTAAGCAGAAAATCTTTATTAACGCACTGTGAAAGGCCCTGCAAATCATACAGTACTAGATTATGCCCCCTTTTTTCATTAGTTTTTTGTTATATATTTACACCTAAGATGGAGGTCTCATCAAGTGTGACAGTCATAACTTTTGCAACTCTGCCACGAAGGTCAACATCTTCTTCTTCTTAGGCCTCCTCTCGCATTTTCCATTCTCTTCTATCCTGAGCGATCCGCATCCAGGCAATTCCCGCACTTCTCCGGACATCGTCGCGCCAACGCAACTGTGGGCGCCTAACTCCACGCTTTGCCGTCCTTGGCCACCAGCACAGCAGTCGCCTTGTTCACTTTCCATCTGGATCGCGAGCGACATGTCCCGCCCATCGCCACTTGAGGGTTGCGGTCATCTTAATAACATCAGAAACTGTGTGACTGTCTCAATACCAGTGTTCACTTATGGTATTGAGACAGTCACAATGTCACAACAAGTGCCAACAAGCTAAGAGTCACTCAGAGAGCAATGGAGAGAGCCATGTTGGGTATCAGTTTACGGGACAGACTCAGAAATGAGGATATAAGAGTCAGGACAAAGGTCATCATTGAGACTACATAATTGTTGCTGTAATAAAAAAAAAAAATTATTGTCTGAATGGGTTAACTACGCGCTTGAAAGTGTTACTCCTTCAGATTCATAAACCAACTGAGCGCATTATTTGCTAAGCAAATGTTTCCTCCAGAAAGGAGGCGTGATTAATATTTTTAATACAACCGTACCTTAAAACACCCTTTGTACTTAGCATCGATTATACTTTGCGCGTAGTCCGTCTCGCTCGCACCCGCGCCGCGGCCCCAAGCGGCGGGGGAGAGAGAGAGCATGTGGAGTAATGATCTGGCTGAACCGCGGCATGAAACGCGTGTACTCTTGTGTTTTGACGAATGGCGAAGTAATTCAGCCGTCCTGTTCGGCCCACGTGATGCTATTTTTTATCTTTCCCGCCAAATTAATTACCAAACAAAAGAAAAACCGTTTTTTGTCTTCAAAGAAAAGGATTACACGCATTTTTTTCACTTTAGAATGTGTTTATGTTTAAAAAAGTATTTTAAATGCTGGTCTAAAGGATGTAACGAACAGCTTTTGATACTTGAGATCTGGGAGATTATAGGTTAATGCAACAACATTATTTTTATTTTGTTATTTTATTTTATATCATTGTATTTTATATTCAAATCAAATCAAATCAGTTTATTTTCTCAAAAGACATTACAAACAGTTTTTATATTATAGTTTAAGGCATCTATTGAGAACAGGTAAAACATAATAAATATATAATACCAGGAACGCATGAGAGATGGTTCGACATTAGGAATACAAGATACTCTCCAAAGTCAAGAGTATTTGTCTTCTGAATGTACTTTCACGAATATGAAAGACATCGATCTCCGAAGTGATCATGTTCACCAGTTTGATTGCTCTCCCCACCGGCATCACCAGAGGCAGGTTGGTTCTGCATGTTGGGAGATAAAACAGTCTGTCCTGACGCTGTCGAAGATATTCATCCGGAACATAAAGATGGATAGCCCTTAAGATGACGGAATTCTCAAAGAATCCCCTGATAAGTCTGAAGGATATTATTTGTTTTAGATTTATTTTGTGGATGCTGGACGATCGAAGTGTGCGCGGGAGATGCCTTTGGTGGCGATAAGGTTCGCAACCCATCACACCGCGTCTCCCGTGGAGCGAAAAGAGAAGGATAGATTGCCGCATCGCTTAAAGTGTGACAGTCTATTATTTCTGCCTACCCTTTCGGGGAAACGGCGTGATGGTTAGTTAGTTAGTTAGCAACGACAACAACAACAACAAACCATCACGCCGTTCCCCCGCAGGGGTAGGCAGAGAGAATGGACCGCCACAATACTCTATCCTGACATACCTCTCTAGCTTCCTCCACATTTGTACATCGAGTCATACACGCACGTCGATTCTTCCGGCTTCAGACATGACCAACCTTTAATATTCGGTGGTGGATCGGTTGCGAGAAACGAACAAATAACATGTGTTTTTTTTACAGGTACGTCGCGTCCCGACTGAGGTTTTCCATGGTTCCCTCAGTTGTAAGGCAAATGTCGGGATGCTTATTAGCTAGTCCATGGAATTCTATATATAGGAACTCCACTTCTATTTCATATTTTTTCTTCTCACCCCTCTAAATTCTTTCTTACTTCTTTTTGGCAATCTCTGCCACCTTAAAGCTATATTACTTCGCAGAACTGCAAATCTGCAAGTCCACACCGCCCTGACAAATAAAATGCAGGGCATAAATTCAAGATTCAACTCAAGTAAAAAAAAAACCCTTTAATATTTGGTTAATTTGGTCATGCCATGTTTTCCTCGGTCTACCTCGACTCTTTACTCCACTTACATCGTTAACGTATACTTTTTTTAACCATTCTTACTTGACCCATGCGCTCCATATGTCCGAAACAACGCAGCGATCCTTTCATAATTTTTCCTTCCTTAACCTTCCTAATATCAGCATTTGAGATTCTGTCGTACATTGTTCTACCACACATACGTCTTAGGTAGAGTTAGCTTGTTAGCGTGTAGGTTAATGCATTTTGTCAAATCAAATGAAATATTTATCTTCTTCTTCTTCCTTGTTGTAGACCTATGTAGTCTGTTCTTCAGAGTGTTGCTCCTCCTGTGAGGTAGATTCTCAGCTGTCCTTCCATCTTTTAGGAGGTCTTCCACGAGGACGAGTCCGATGTGGCTGATTATGCAATGCAATAAAGGGGAGTCTGGTTGTGTCCATTCTTTGAACATGACCGTACCAGTCCTTTTTTCGCTGTCTGCTTCATCTTGTAATATCCTCAACCTCACATATCTCTCTTATTCTGGTGTTCCTTTCGCGATCTCTCAGTGTCTTGCTTGCTATCATCGTCAGTGTCTTTATTTCGGAAGTCTTTAAAACTTGTTTGGTCCTTACTGTGTCTGCCCTTGCTTCGACGCCATATGTTATTATCGATCTTACGCATCAAACAAACAAACCATCACGCCGTTTCCCCGCAGGGGTAGGCAGAGAGAACCACACTACTCTATCCTGGCAAACCTCTCTAGCTTCTTCCACATTCATAGAACGAGTTTTAAAATCGCGACGATTTTCCGACTTCTAACATGACCAACCTTTAAAATCTGATTAATTTGGTGCGTCGCCTTGCTGCAGAAGAATCTTTAGATTGATACCGGAGAAGAAGTCATGCACTCACGTCAATGTCTCCCTCTCCTCACGCATCAATATTTGGTTTATTTGATAATGCCCCGTTTTCCTTGTATACGAGTATTTTATATCTAATGAAGCTTTAGCTTAATTTGTTCTGGTCTATTGCTGTAGCCTGATGAAGCAGATCGGAGGTAACTTTTTGTACCATCCACACACGGAGCTCGCGTTACCGAGATACCTGATTGGCTACCCTCTCCTTCTTCCCACCACACCTAACCTGGCTCTACACTTACTAGAATTATGGTTACTAGAGGGGAATGACGTAAAAATGGAATTTAAATCAAAACATTTTAAAAGCAATGAAATGTGAATTGAATGTTATATGGTAAATAACCAAAATTCAGCTTATTCCCTAACTAAAACTAACTAGCCATCACGCCATTTACCTGAAGGGGTAGGCAGAGAGAATGGATTTTACATTTCTTTCTTATTTCATCGTTCTGTATTCTATCCTACAACGTTTTCCCGCACATTCTTCTTAGTGATCTCATTTCTACGGCGTTTATCCTTCTTTTATCCTTCTTTTGCCAGCTCCAAGCTTCACTTATTCCCCCTTAGTATATAGTACATTAAAACATTTTATTTTATACAATCTAAAAAAAAATGTTAATATTTCCTTCCACTTTTGTCCCCTTTCTTATTAATGTAATTTGCTTCCTTATAACTTGGGTACCCAAGGAGAAACAACAAATTTTAGTATTAATAGAATATTATCAAGCGGTTCCGTAAACAGTTTTTTTTACAAGGGTTTGAAAGTATTTAATAGTTTGCAACAAGTCATGAAGGACTCAGATAATATTCACAAATTTCGCAACCAATGTTTAGTGTACGTGCAGACACATTTTTAAGTTTTAAAGTTAATCATCTTTTTCTTGTTGTTAAATTTCTTCTTTATTTATTTATTTATTGGCAACACATGACATCATCATACATACCTGCATACATATATTATTATTATTATTATATTATTATATATATATATAGAGCATATAGTTATTATTATTATATATACATACATATATTATATTATGCTATTATTATTATTATTATTATTACATATACATATACATATTATACATATTATTATTACATATTATACATATATTATGCTATACATATATATATATATATGTTATTATTACATATATTATTATTATTGTTATATACATATATATACATACATATATACATATATATATATATATATATATATATATACATACATATATATATTTGACAGCTGTTATTGAGTGTGGCTCTTGGTCGTGGCCTCCAATAAAACTGGAGTTTTTAGGCGTATAAGTGATTTTTTTAAAATGTTTATATGTTTAAAACAGTACTTTGTGGTTCGTTACCTCGTATACGTGTTGGGTGTGTCCTGTTGGATGAGCAAATTGTAATATTGACCTTTTTTTAAAACATCGTCAACTAGTGGACAAAATTTATATATAAATGATCCATGTGAGAATAATCCTGGCCAATACGTATCTTGCCATCCCAAAATAATATTTGATTGTGAAAATTTATACCTTTGTGCTGTTTTGGTGGTGAAAAATATAATTACATTGTTTATGTGAAGTGTTTTGACAGGTGCCAAATTGGTTTTCATAATTTTATTTTTCGAACGTTTATGTACATTTGTTCCGATGTCTATTTGAAAAATTCTTTTGATTCATATTGAAGTGCTTGCTGGAAATTAAACTATTTTAAGTGCCTAACTAACTAAAATTTTATTGATATAACGGTGGTAACGGGAGAAACAAACTTTTAATGAAAGGATATTATCTTAGAAAATAGCTTATGTGTTATAACTTTTTTTTTTTTTTTATGTGTTATATTTTGTTATTTTTATTTTATGATTTATTTTATTTTATTTTATTTATTTATTTTATATAATTGAATTTTATTTAAGATATAGTTTGTAAATGATTTAGCATTTAAGTGTGTGCGGGTGATGCCTACTGGTGGCGATGAGGTCCGCAACCCATCACACCGCATCTCCCGCAGGGGCGAACAGAGAAGGGTGGAGTGCCGCATCGGTACATGGAATATAAGGGGAGGTATGGAAGGAAAGTTGAATGAGATGTGTGCAGAAATGGATAATAAGTGTTTAGATGTTTTATGTGTGACTGAATGTATGATGAAAGAGTGTGGTTCCTTGGAGCATGCGGATAAGCTTGTTCTGTGGTCGGGTGTGCCGAATGACCACAGAGCATGCCAAGGCGTGGCGGCGGTGCTAGCTCCAAGGATGGTAGAATGTATGAAAGGTTATAAATGTGTTAGCCCAAGACTCATGTGGATTCGCTTCAAGATCGGGTTAACAAGAGTTTTCCTTTTAATTGGATACGCCCCTGGTAACAACGAAAATGAGGCGAGTAAAGATGAGTTTTGGGACAAAGTGAGAGAGACATTGGTGTGTAAGTGTGAAAACGAAAGATTGATAATAGCAGGTGATATGAACGGTTGGGTGGGAATCCGTAGGAGTGGGTACGAGGAATGTCTGGGTACGTTTGGTGATAGACGAATAAATGATAATGGAAGGAGACTGCTTGAATTGTGTTTAGAATGGGGTCTCTTTGTATCAAATACCATCTTCGATCATAAGAGAATCCATCTCTATACTTGGGAAAGAGGATTTGAAAGGTCCATTATAGATTACGTCATTGTAGACTCTAGATTACGGGCGGATACTGTTGATTCAAGGGTCTTCAGGGGAGCCAAACTGGAAACGGATCATTTTTTAGTAGTGGCAAAAGTGATCTTATTCCGGGGATGGCGAACTAGAAGAAGCAAAACAGTAGCCGCACCGACTAGAGTCAAAGTTGAAAAACTGCAAAACAATGACGTAAGAAATAATTTCGTAAGAAAAGTGAAAGATAGATTGAGTGAGCGGGATGTAAGTGAGTTGAGTATTGACGAGACCTGGAAATACTTGAAAGAGAGTTTGTGTGAATCAGCGAAAGAATCGTGTGGTGTGTGTGTACAAGGAAGAAGGAAAGGGGATGCATGGTGGAATGATGACGTAAAGATTGCTGTTAAAGAGAGGAAAGATGCTTGGTTGAATATGTTGTCGATAAATAAGAATGACAGAGTTAAGTATGAAAGAGCAAAAGATTTGTATAAGGTATGCAAGAAGAGAGTGAAGTCGGTAGTGAAAGCGCGGAAAGAAAAGCTGAAGGAGGAAGAAGGGCTCAAAATGACAAACAACTTCCAAGCAAATTTAAAAATGTTTTGGAAAGAAGTTAAAAAAGCCCGAAATCCTCCTGATAGTGGATGTGTGAAAGCAATTTTAGACAACGAGGGAAGAATGTTAACGGAGAGTAAGATCATACAAGAAAGATGGATGGAATATTTTAAGGAGATGTATGGTGGTGATACAAGCGTGATCGAAAATATGACAGCTAGTGCGAGTGCGGGACCTATGAATGATAATATTGAAAAAATAAGTACGAATGAGATGAAAAGATCCGTGAGTGCAATGAAAAGTGGAAAAGCTGTTGGGTTTGATTGCATTGCCATAGACTTTATTAAAAGCGGTGGCGAAGTGGTTTCTACATGGTTATGTAAGTTATTTAACCAGTGCTTGGAGGAGGGATATACGCCGCTAGACTGGAGGAGAGCAGTAATTATGCCCCTGTACAAAGGAAAAGGATCGCGTATGGAATGTGGAAACCACAGAGCTATTAGTCTTTTGAGTGTCGTTGGTAAAGTCTATGGCAGAATTTTTAATAGAAAGAGTAAGAAAATTGACGAGTGACAAAGTTTGGGATGTGCAAGGTGCCTTTATGAATGGCAGAGGATGTATGGATCAAATTTTGGACTTCGTACATTGACAGAGAAGTTTCTGGCCAAAAATCGCAAACTTTTCTGTGCATTTGTCGACTTACAAAAGGCATATGATTACGTTAATAGAGAAAAGTTGTGGAAAATATTGTCTGAATATGGAATAAGTACAAAACTGATCACGGCCATTAAGTCGCTATACACGGAAAGCACTACTAGTGTCAGAGTAAATGGAGATCTTACAGCCTAGTTTGATATCAATAAAGGTGTCAAACAAGGTTGCGTAATGTCCCCGTGGTTATTTAATCTGTATATGGACAATTGTATGAGAGAGCTGAAAGGGTTGGATGTAGGTGCCAAAATGAGCGGAGTGTCAGTAAGCTGTCTCTTGTATGCGGATGACGCTGTCCTACTTACTGACAACGAGCATGAACTACAAGTCCTGGTGAATTGTATGTATGAGGTATGCATGCAAAATGATCTGATGATGAATGTTAATAAGTCCAAGGTAATGATTTTTGAAAAGGAAGAAACCACGACAGTCTGCAACATTAGCGTGAATGGTGAAAACTTGGAGCAAGTAGTTGAGTTTGTGTATTTAGGTAGTATGTTTACAAGAGATGGGAGAGTGGAGAGGGATATTGAAAGAAGGGTTAGGGCAGGCAACAAAGTGAATGGTGCACTTAAAGTTGTCATCGCAAACAAAAACCTATCCAAAAAAGCTAGAATGGCAGTGCACAATGGTGTTCTTCTACCGACCCTTATGTATGGAAGCGAAGCATGGAACTGGCAAAGGAAAGATGAAAGTAGAATAAATGCAGTAGAAATGAGATCTCTTAGACGAATGTGTGGATATTCTGTGTATGATAGGGTGTCGAATGAAAATATAAGAAGTGAATGCGGTGCGAATGATGGTATCATGAACAAAATAATGAAAGGATCATTAAGATGGTTTGGACATATGGAAAGAATGAATGAAGAAAGAATATTTAAAAAATTACTATGTTAATGATGTAAATGGTACAAGAAATAGAGGGAAGACCGAGGAAAACGTGGCACGATCAAATAAATCAAATATTGAATGTCGGCCATGTGAGGAGTCAGAGAAATCGACGCGCGTGCATGACACGATGTATGAATGTTGAGGAAGCGAGAGAAATATGTCAGGAAAGAAAAGTGTGGCAGTCCATTCTTTCTGCCTACCCCTTCGGGGAGACGGCGTGATGGTTAGTTAGCTAGTTAGTAATGTTTAAATGAAACGCAATGATTAATTCAAATAGACTTTTATTTCTTCTATATCGTGTTGTGGATTCGCATTTGAATAAATATAATAACACTTATTTATTGTTTCTTGAACAATGTTGTAAAACTATTAGGTGTATAACTTTGCTTCCGCCGTTTTGCAATAGATGGCAGTGGTAGTTGGAATAAATAGATCTTAGATGTCATACAATAAGCTTAAATATTTGTAAACATAACGCCATCGAAATATTAGTCGATTTGTGACTGCATCATAAAGTTATTCCCGATTAAACATGTCAGCTTACGAGCCAAATTCTCGTCATTTGCGGGAGGTTTTAATTTTATGCTTTAATATGAAGAAATCTGCGGCTGAGGCTCATCGAATGCTCTCAAATACCTATGGTGAGGCCGCTATTAGTGAAAGAACGTGCCGAGAGTGGTTTCAACGCTTCAAGAACGGTGATTTTAACGTCGAAGACCAGAATGGCGGTGGAAGAGAGAAGGTTTTTCGAAGATGCTGAATTGGAGGCATTACTTGATCAAGACTCGTGTCAAACGCAACAAGAATTGGCAGGATCATTGGGAGTGACACAAACAGCCATTTCAAAACGCCTGAAGTCATGGGAATGATTCAGAAACAAGGAAATTGGGTGCCGTACGAGTTGAAGCCGAGAGATGTTGAACGGCGTTTGTGTGTTTGTGAACAGCTGCTTGCAAGGCAAAGACGGAAGGGATTTCTGCATTGCATTGTGACTGGGGACGAGAAATGGGTTCATTACGATAATCCCAAGCGCAGAAAATCATGGGGATATCCCAGCCATGCTTCCACGTCGACGGCCAAACCGAATATTCACGGTTCCAAGGTTATGCTCAGTATTTGGTGGGACCAGCTCGGCGTAGTGTATTATGAGTTGTTAAAACCGACTGAAACAATCACAGGCGATCGTTATCGAACGCAATTAATGCGTTTGAGCCGAGCATTGAAAGACAAACGGCCGCAATACAACGAGAGACATGATAAAGTGATTTCACAGCATGACAATGCTCGACCCCATGTTGCGAAAGTGGTCAAGACATACTTGGAAACTTTGAAATGGGAAGTCCTACCCCACCCGCCGTATTCTCCAGACGTTGCTCCCTCGGACTATCGCTTGTTTCGATCAATGGCACACGGCCTAGCTGACCAGCACTTCCGGTCTTATGAAGAAGTAAAAAATTGGATCGATTCGTGGATCGCTTCAAAAGATGACCAGTTTTTTCAACGCGGGATTCGTATGCTGTCCGAAAGATGGGAGAAAGTAGTGGCCAGCGATGGACAATACTTTGAATCATAAATGTATAACCAGTTTTTTACGATAAAGCCTCGAATTTCGGAGAAAAAAAACGGCGGAAGCAAAATTATACACCTAATACATATTAAATAAT